>CM050859.1:2155000-2420000 GCA_027580175.1 Siniperca scherzeri
ACATTAAAATACAACTGAAAAACCTGGAGGATTGACATTGAGGTGAAGAGCAGTTTCATAGCAGCTGTCTCACACCTTCTCTTCATTGTCATTTTCTTTACATTAGACGAACCGCATCGACACCGAGTACCATTTCATCATTAGTAGGAACCAAGTAGAAAAAACAGATTAAAAAGAGCTTAATCTTTTTCTTAGTGGATTTTTAAAGCTAAATACTGTAACACTTATTCTCAGTAAATTCAGTTTGTTTTCCTTGTATATTCTCATATTTTAGTAAATTCAAGTCGAAGAGAGTGAAGACCCGATGTCTGCATGCTAACTGGTTGATTTGCTGGGTCTATCTACAACCATCTCTTACATAAAACAAAGACACTCTCACAAACACACACCACATACACACTGCCGCACTATTTCAGTCTGGCCTGGCTATCTCCAAGGCTTCTCATTTACTAAGTGGTTTTACAGGAAATAAAATTTAAATATTTGTCTATATTCATACCTCATGAAGAAGTCAGTTGTCAAATGAGGGCCCTTTTTTGTCTTTTCTCTAAGAAATGATTGGCTGTGAGAACAGATGAGGTCACCTTCATGCCAAAAACATATTCTGATGATCATAATATGAAAACATTTTAAGATTTAAAACTGCTGTAGCAACCTAGCCTGTTGACGGCTGCAGATAGCACAAGATGTCGCATTCAGTGTCTCAGTTAGAGGATGGGAAGAAAATTGCACCCCAGTATACTAACAATACTTTCAAGTGTAGTTCATACATTGTATCTTGTGAGTCAGTAAGCTAGACACCAATTCATCCAAGGGTCACCTGGGTTTTGTATGGAGTTGGGATAGGATTCAAACCTGGCAATCCCACTGCGAAGACACAACTTGCTCTTGCGTGCAGTCACTGCGCCCGACTGATCAATTAACAGCTCCAGCGAACTGCTGCTCTACGTGTGTGAAATAAGGTACAACCAGTAAATAAAACAGCTTTGGAGTTATCAGAAGGTGCAATGTAGCAGTTTTGACAAAGCTAAGTTATCACTTTCCCTGTGCTTTTTGCTTAGTGCTAAGCGAGGCTAAACACATTCCAAACCTGTATTTTTACTGGATGCACAGTTCACAGGGCCTGTGTCAATGTGTGACAATTTTTGTAACTTTCCCAAACCGTCAATCACGCCTCCTTTAGGCAGCTATTGGCCAGATGTGGGTAAGAAAGTAGGTGAGGTGAAAATGTAGGCAGGAACTGAACATATCTCTCATTTTTCAGACTTTCAAAAATGTCAGAAAGTGTGTGCTGTTATCCCTGTTTGTACAATTCATCTCGTCTCATCCCTCCACATGATGGCGGGCTTTTTGTCCCGCTCCCGAGTGTGGCCATTCAGAACAGGTTAAAAACACTTTTGCCTTTAGACAAGTTTGGCCTTAAGTCAGCAAACAAGTACATTTCCCAGACTTGTTGTGAGCAGTTTCATATAGGAACTATCGGTAGAAATAAAATAGTTCCTACATGAACAAATGACTCTGTGGATTATCAAGTAACTGGATCGCGATTTCTGGAAAGAGACGTTGCTGTTGAGTTTTTCAAATGTTTTTTTTTTTGGCTCTTTGAGCGCCACAAGCCGAGTGTCATATAGTTCCATTATATTCTTCAGACATCTCCAACATCTCCAAAACTCTGCAACTCACACCAAAACAATCTAGATGGATAAACAGCACTTTAGGTAAGAGGAAAAATATGGAATTTTGATTTTGAGGTGAACTGGCCCTTTAACCTGTCTTGGAACTGCCTAAACCTTCTTAACATTGTCAAAGTTTCACTTGCCTAAATCTGGCAACTGTTAGCCAACTTTTTCATGTGAATAAAAAGAAAAGGAAATCACACTGATTATGTCATTGGTCTTTTTGTGTAGATGACTCAGGTAGTAGATTACATAAATGTAGCTAGGCATCAGTAAGTTAAATTCCCATATGTAGTACTGCCACACTAACCAGTTTGCTGTCTAAAAACACAATGTATGTCAACACTTAATATTTCTTTCACTTTCAGCTCTTCACAAAATGTTTTGAGATATTACTGGGTTGGAGCCTACAAAATTTCACCTATGAAACAGTCACAGCCCAGTTCTGATTACCAGTAGGACGCTGCCATAATGGTTTTCTTGCATTCAGCTGCTAGTTTGATTATAAGTAAGGGGTGGTTGATCTCAGGTGGTCATATTCCAACGGAGAGGAAGCTGTCTCTGCTCAGAATGTTTGCATCACGGTTCAGCAATCGATGGTGGTGCAGCTACTGTAGATTGATATCTGACTTCCCATAATCTCAATGGCACATGAAGGAAATTTCTGGGTTGCCCAGACATTTTAAAAAAAGTCTCACTTTTCCTCCAGACAAATCACTTCTTTTTGGAGTATGAATCATACCTACAGTTACAGATATTGGGGCTTAAAAACACTTTCTGGTACTTGAATGGAGGAGGGGTGGAAATCTGTGTAGTCCACAGATTGTTCAGAGATGGGTTTAAATTGCCACTTTTAGACCTCTATCAATGTGAGGAAAATTTACACTTTGACAAGACATAACAAAAAGAAAAATTAAACAACCCCCCACCCTGTGACATTAACTTCCACAGCAAATTTCCACTGTTACATATGGTGCTCTCGTTTCTCTATATACTTATTTTTACATAGTCTGTACAGAGTCAATGTACATGTCACGTATCTATGTGGAGTGTGTGTATGTCAGAGTGAGTGAGCTACATATCACACACACGCATACAGGACACTTATCACTGTCTCTTCACAAAGAAAAAGATTCACTTAGACAAAGATTAACTGTGAGACTGAGTGTCATCTGGACCTTTAAGGTGGAAGTCAGTGTTTTTCCAGGATGGTCCATGTGTGTCTCCATGGAGCATTCACAATCATTGTTTCAGTTGTGTCACAACTGGTACAGCAAGATTCACACAGTCATACATCAAAATGTATGTGCCCTACCATATTGAAAACTATACTCGATCGCACATCCACACAATCATACACATACAGGAGCCTATAATACAATATCTTGAGAAGGCATTAGGGAAATCTCAAATAAATATAAATAAATTAAATCATATAAAAAGAATGGGATAAAAACAGAAATTCTGTTAAATACAGCAAAAATCTCAGATGAATACAATAAACAACAGTACTTGTTCAGAGACAAAGACCATATGGAAGAGATGGGTACATTTTGTAAACAGTGACAGACATAAAGACAGACAAGCACGCAGACAGGTAGACACATTCACAAATCATTAGTGAGCAGAAAGGCCTGTTGGGGCTCTGTGGTGGTGGTGGACTTGCTGTGTGGGGTCAGGTGGGGTGGGTGGATGGGGCTGGGGGGTATTGTGGGAGAGCTGGCACTTCTCACATCCCTCCCAGTAAGTACGAGCATGATGCGCTGTGTTTAAACATTATAGTTCGGGCCTTATTGGCAGTGCTGCTATGAGCCCTACTACTGTATCTGTTTGTTCATGGGTTCAGGAGGGCTGTGGTCAACAGCCAGCGTGACTGGACAGAACCAAATACTGTGGCAGAGTGGACAGACATGCCCAAATTTGTTCAACATTGTTCAGAGATCAGTTTACAAGTTAAAACCAAGGATAAGCAATCATCTGTTATGGAGCCAAGGCAAGAGTCACTGGCTGGTTTCCTTTGATAGCACAGGTTCAGCCAGTGAGGAGGAACTGAACTGGTGTTCCCACCCATGTGATAAATGATTAGAACATGGACACCAAAATTCACCTGTACTGTAGATTACTGACTCCAGTGCTGCACGCTAGATAACTATAGCAAAAAACACACTGTTGCTCAAATTAATACACTCACTCTGCTAAAGTCTTACTTGGTCTGGTATAAGCTTATGGTGGCTAACGTTAACTAATATTACCAAACATTAGATATGCATACTAGACATTACTGAGTCACTTTGATGACTTTATGACTCTTCTCTATTTGTGTTACTGTTACACTGTGTTTTAGCATCCACCAATACCCTATGATTGTCACTTGTGGCCACAGTGGCTGCAGTTCAGCAGAAGTTGGATTGGCCCACTTCAGGTGTTAGCACAGTGCCAACTATTAGTAATGCTGCATTCATTCCAGATTGGCCGAATGGGAAGAACACAGGAAAACCTCCCGTCATTCCGATTTAGAAGCGTTCAACATTATTCCAGCATGGTTAACCCCATTGCAAGTCATGTAGCAGTTCGTTAACAAGTAAAACCATATACAAACAGTGCATTTTTAATTATCTGTACTTACTGACTTATTGTGTTAATATACAAAAATGACGCTTTTTGTTCTTTTTGCCAAGTGGGAGATACCGACTCAAAATTAGTAGGATACGAGTGAGTTTTTCCCACTCGGCTGCTCATAATTATGGTCTATATGTTAGTGTATGTTTAGCAGTGTGCCTGCTAACACTCAACATAGAATATGATAAAGTTTGAGCACTTGACTTGCTAATACTCAACATTACGTTTTAGCACTGAGACAGATGACAGTCAGTATGGTGTATGCTAAACTGTTAGCATGAAGCCTGTAATATACAAATTGTATAGCTGTGTCCAAATTCTTAATTCTGTCTAATATTATGGAGAGTACTACATGCAGTGTTAGTAGTATGTAAATGTAGTATGTGAAAGTTGTTAGAATGCATACAACATTTACGGAACTGTGAACAGGGTTTCTGCAGGGCCTTTTTTGGGGAAACTAAATTCAATTCCTTTTTAAGACTTCAAGATCTGCAGATACCCTGAATGAAATAACTTGTGGAGCCAATGGTCCTTACACAATCAGACACAAAGCAGGATAAGTGACAACACACTTTGATAATAAAATGTGTTCAGTATGTGTTCACTTTGTACTTGAAATTTGTAGAATGTACTAACAATTTGAACACTAATGTGTGTATAAACCCAACACAGTGGAAGTGTTGAGTCTTGAAGTCAAAACACAACTAGAGGTGATTTAGTGTCCATGTTCTCCTCTTTGTTTTTGATGGCTAAGTGGCCAACAGAGCTATCACCTTATCACTGTCTTCCTTTACAAGAACATCTGACTACCAGAATGAAGTTATGATTTCTGTCCCTTTGACAGTAAAAATTTGCCATCTTGAGGCAGGATCACAAACGGAGTAAATATCCTCTGTGTTGAGTTCTCAGCTCCTACCAAGTTGTGGCAGTGTAAAACATGGGCTATTTGCTGCCAGTGAAAACAATGTTGGACACAGCTTCACCTTCCCACCTGGTGTCTGAGGCACATATCTAGCAGGATGAATCAGATATAATAAAGTACTGATGGAATGGTGCAGTTAGGCTTAAAACCCTGTGAAAATCTGGTGCTGAAACCTATGGATGCATAGCCAGTGTACGTGTGAGAGTCATAACATAATTCTTGCTTCGTGT
Organism: Siniperca scherzeri; assembly: GCA_027580175.1. Classification (NCBI taxonomy): domain Eukaryota; kingdom Metazoa; phylum Chordata; class Actinopteri; order Centrarchiformes; family Sinipercidae; genus Siniperca; species Siniperca scherzeri. The sequence goes on from CM050859.1 coordinate 2,160,448, forward strand.
TCAATGGTATTGTATACAGCAGAGGGTGGAATACTGGTGCAAGACTTGTGTGCAAGTACTGATATTTGTGTGTAATGTGTGTTTCAATTTGTATGTAACAGTGTGTGTGTGTTTAAGCAGGGCAAAACAAAGACAAAAATTAGTTCATATAAAACAAATAAGTTGGATTTAAAATGAACCTTTGAGGTCCCAAACTCTGAGTGTGTCAGTGAAACTAACATATGAATTCAACAAAATGATGAGATCCTTGCTAATTACTTCATACTGTATGTGTATACTGTATTAATGTATGTGAAGGCACACACAGTACTGTTATCATATGAAAACCTTGGAACTCCAATACTGGTGTTTTTCTTATGTAAATGTCAGTTAAAGGACTACATCTACAGAAATAGAAAAAAACAACTAGTTCAACTCAAAATGTACAGTGGACAAATTCAAAACATGGCAGTTTTTGTTAGTTCCAGAAAAGCAAACAGGTTGGAGAAGCAAGGTATTCACCCAGCAGCACCATCCTGTGCTGGGGGAGTGTGTAGGGGCCTGTTATGGAGGTGGTTAAAGAGTGCGTAAGGGGGTCTGGGGGTAAAGTATGGATGGTGTGTGTGTGTGTGTTTGTGTGTGTGTGTGTGTGGTGGGGGGGCTATAGGATTCCATCCATGAAGCTGGTGTCCAGCCGCTGGATGAGTACCCGGATGAAGGACATCTCCTTGCGGGTGTTCTCAAAGATCACCCTGGGGTCGTCGGATTGGCAGCGCAGACAGTTGGGAGCCATGACCATGGCCAGGTTGTTTACATCCATCTTGGTGATGGCCACATTGGCAGGCTGGGCAAATACCTGCACACACAATGTACAGCAGAATATAGCCTTTTTAATGCAGTAATGTTTAAGGTCTAAGTGTTTGTTTATTTGTCATTTTACAACACAGGGTTGCACAATGAAATGTAAGTTGTAGCCCCTTTATGCAACACACTCATAGAACATATATACAAATATTTAAATTAGAATAAAATAAAACTATATATACTTATATACAGTTGTATGCAAAAGTTTAGGAACCCCTGACAATTTCCATGATTTTCATTTATAAATATTTGGGTGTTTGGATCAGCAATTTCATTTTGATCTATCAAATAACTGAAGGACACAGTAATATTTCAGTAGTGAAATGAGATTTATTGGATTAACAGAAAATGTGCAATATGCATCAAAATGAAATTAGACAGATGCATAAATTTGGGCACCCTTGTCATTTTGTTGATTTGAATACCTGTAACTACTTAGCACTGATTAATTGGAACACACAATTGGTTTGGTGAGCTCATTAAGCCTTGAACTTCATAGACAGGTGCATCCAATCATGAGAAAAGGTATTTAAGGTGGCCAATTGAAAGTTGTTGTTCTCTTTGACCCTCCTCTGAAGAGGGGCAACATGGGGGCCTCAAAACAACTCTCAAATGACCTGAAAAAAAGATTGTTCTACATTATGGTTTAGGGGGAGGCTAGAAAAAGTTATCGCAGAAATATAAGCTGTCAGTGTCCACTGTGAGGAACATAGTGAGGAAATGGAGGACCACAGGCACAGTTCTTGTTAAGGCCAGAAGTGGCAGGCCACATAAAATATTGGAGAGGCAAAGGCGAAGGATGGTGAGAACGGTCAAAAACAGCCCACAGACCACCTCCAAAGACCTACAACATCAACTTGCTGCAGATGGTGTCACTGTGCATCGTTCAACAATTCAGCGCACTTTGCACAAGGAGAAGCTGTATGGGAGAGTGATGCGAAAGAAGCCTTTTCTGCACACACGCCACAAACGGAGTCGCTTGAGGTATGCAAACACACATTTGGACAAGCCAGCTTCATTTTGGAATAAGGTGCTGTGGACTGATGAAACAAAGATTGAGTTATTTGGTCATAACAAGGGGCGTTATGCATGGCGGCAAAAGAACACAACGTTCAAGAAAAACACTTGCTACCCACAGTAAAATTTGGTGGAGGTTCCATCATGCTGTGGGGTTGTGTGGCCAGTGCGGTACTGGGAATCTGGTTAAAGTTGAGGGTCGCATGGATTCCACTCAATATCAGCAGATTCTTGAGAATAATGTTGAGGAATCAGTCACAAAGTTGAAGTTACGCCGGGGCTGGATATTTCAACAAGACAACGACCCAAAACACTGCTCAAAATCTACTCTGACCTTTATGCAGAGGAACAAGTACAATGTTCTGGAATGGCCATCCCAGTCCCCAGACCTGAATATCATTGTGGGGTGATTTGAAGCGGGCTGTCCATGCTCGGCAACCATCAAACCTAACTGAACTGGAGATGTTTTGTAAGGAGGAATGGTCCAAAATACATTCATCCAGAATCCAGACACTCATTACAGGCTATAGGAAGCGTCTAGAGGCTGTTATTTCTGCTAAAGGAGGCTCTACTAAATATTGACGTGATTTTTCTGTTGGGGTGCCCAAATTTATGCACCTGTCTAATTTTGTTTTGATGCATATTGCACATTTTTCTGTTAATCCAATAAATCTCATTTCACTACTGAAATATTACTGTGTCCTTCAGTTATTTGAGAGATCAAAATGAAATTGCTGATCCAAACACCCAAATATTTATAAATGAAAATCATGGAAATTGTCAGGGGTTCCTAAACTTTTGCATACAACTGTACATATATACCTATAGGCTACACGTATATACCCAGAAAGTATGTACAGTATGTGCATTATGTGCAATGTCAGTGTAAAGTTACATGACATACTCTGCACTCCAACATAAACAAATGAGTTGGAGTTGAGGAGTCTCACAGCCTGAGGGAAGAAGCTGCTCTGTAGTCTGGTGGTACGACAGCAGATACCTCTGTATCTCTTGCCAGACGGCAGCAGGGTGAACAGGCTGTGGCTGGGGGGGTGCTGTCCTTTAGTATCCTTTGGGTTCTGCGCAGGCACCTTACCGATATCACTGATGGTCAGGAAATGGGTACTAATGATGTTCTGGGCGGTTTTAATCACCTCTGGTCCTGGGCTGTGCACATCCCATGCCAGTTTGTGATGTTTCCAGTCAGGATGCTTTCTTTTGGTCCTCTGTAAAAGTTAACAAGAGCACACAGCCCTGGGGGCTCCGGTGTTCAGTTCAGTACTAGAGTGGAGGAGGTGTGACCGGCAATCTGAACTGTCTGTGGTCTGTTTGGGAGGAAGGAATATCCAGTTGCAAGCCCAGAGTACAGTTTCATGGGGAGATTGTGTTAAGCTGAAATCAACAAACAGCATTCTGCTGTAGGTGTTGTTCTTCTCAAGCTGTGTGAAGGCTGAGTGGAGGGCAGTGGAGATGGCATCCTCTGTGGATCTGTTGGTTCTCTATGCAAACTGGTGAGGGTCCAGACTGGCTGGGATGTTGTTCTTTATGTGCTGGAGAACCAGTTTCCAGAATGGGGGTGAAAGCCACAGGGTGGTAGTCATTTAGACTAGACACTGCAGACTTTTTAGGTACAGGGACAATGGTGGCTGTCTTGAAGCAGGTGGTAACACTCTCCTGTGTCAATAATATGTTAATAATGTCAGTAATGACACTGACTAGCTGACTGGCACATGTTCTTAGTACACAGCCAGGGATGTTATCAGGCCCAGCAGCTGTACTCGTATTCAGTCTCAGCAGGGTTCTTCTCACATCTGCTGACAATGGCCGGTCCTCTGGAGGTGGAGAGACTTGACAGCTGAGGCTTTGTTGGGGAGATTAAAACAAGCATAAAAGGTGTTTAGCTCATCTGACACCGTGGCCTCACACATGGTACGGGCGCTCCTGCTTTTGTAGCCTGTGATGGTCTAGATCGCCTGCCTTGGTAATATTGGTGTTGAGGTCTGTCTCCAGTCTCTCCTGATGCCCCCACTTTGCCTCCTTGACGCCAGCTTTCAGTTTTGTTCTGGCAGGGCTGTATGCTTCCTTGTCACCTGACTGAAAGGCAGCTATAACTATGTAGTAGTAGTAAACTATATATAGTTTTTTCACTTCTGCTGGAGGTTAGTGAGAAAATGTTGTTTTTTTGTAATCTTTTAATGCCTTAAACTGTTTCAGTTAAAGATGCATGAAGAGGAGTATGTTTGGGAGTGTGTTTGTTTGATTGATAGGAGTCTAACCCTATCATAGTCCACCATGGTCATTGATGTCTGCTTGTCCATCCTCAGCTCCAGTGTTATCCCTGTAGTCCTGACTTAATGTTGATATTGCAACCAAACCTTTGTTACAGTGTCACTAACACAAGTCATAATTGGCCAGTATATTAGTAAGTAATGATGTTAGTGTTGGGCTGTGCCTTGGCTTTAGAAACTGTGTGTGTGTGTCTGTGTTACCTGTAAGAAGCGAATGAGGTAGCAGAGCACCAGTTTGTTGATGTGTGGCAGGCCCAGCACCACATTGACAGCTGCCTCTGGGTTGTCATAGTGATTGATACACTCCTCATAAAACTCATGAGGGATCAGTGGCTCCTCCAGCTCCCTGTACCAGAGCTTCAGCAGAGACGCTAGGGACACAGAGACAGGGTGAGACCTCCATGAAAGCACATTTAAAACCTGTTCAAGGGTTACATGAAGTCATTTGAAAATTCACTCTGCTATTACTGCATGTGCATCATCTTGTTTGGGTTACAGAGAGTTAGTGTGAGGGCTCAGTGAGTGAGTCTGCTGAAGTTATTCACCTCATGTCCATTACACCACCTTCCTGTACATGACAGCAGTGTGGAACCAGGTCCACATAAGACCAGCAGTGATCTCAGTTTGTTCGTGTTCAGCAGCACAGTGAGTGTGTTTACCTGGGATGTGCGGGTCTTCCAGTCCTGTAGGGATTTTCCATTGATCCACTTGCAGCTTGAGGGCATTGACTTCATCTATGTCCCCTGGTACCCTGGAGGTCAAAGGTCACAGGCTGGTTACACTTCCCCTCATTTTTCCAGTCTCACTCTCGTCTTCTCTGTATTTCGTTATACCATCGTTTCTACATAGTTGGTGTGTAAACCTAAAATCCTGCTAACAGCTGGACAGTGAGGGAGACATGGAGAGAACTGGAGCTGAGTGGTTTCTGGTTCAAATGACAATGTGAAAACAGTGTGACAATGTGAAAGGTGTCTCTGGTAGTGATGAACCTACACAGAATTATCAGTCTACACACACACACACACACATGCTGGAGCGACTCTCCCAGCTGGTCTGGGAGCACATGGGGATCTCCTAGGAAGAACTTGAGCAAGTTGCTCAGGAAAAGTTATCTGGGCTGCTCTTCTCTCTCTCTCTCCCACCATGAATCTGATCTGGATAAGCAGCTAGAAAATGGATTGATGGATCTTATTATGTGACTTAATCATGATGAATATCAACTATTTTACTTCATTAATCACAGACAATGATATTGTTTGAGCAGGAGTCATAGCATTAGCATAAAGACTGAAATTAAAATTAATGTCTCAGTTGGTCAATTTGTTCGTGTTTCCACAAGCGGAAAGTTGCAAAAGATCTGGGAAAGTATGATGTAAGTAATTTAAATATATGATTGACATGAAAATATACAAATATTGGAAATTTCTGCCCCATACTACATAAATATCATGCTGTCACAAAGGTCTGGAAACATTTTTAAACTTAAACTCTGAGCTTCATTAGTACAAATTAAGACAAATTGGTATGCATGTTTCCACACCAGTAGTAGGAAACTTCATATTAAAGGCTAGCAGCATCAACAGTTAACAGTCCCAGGCTGTCAAAACATTGTATGTTGTCATAGTAAGCAGGCACTAATAAAGCACAGACACAACCTCTGCACTTGTGAAACATTGAAATGAAATGAACAAAATGACCAAGACACCAGTCTCTGATGTAGTATAAGATGCTCTTTACTTATGTGCCAAAGAATTCTGAGCCTACAGTTCAACTAAAAAGAAGAAATCACAGGTTGAGACTAGGCGACTTCTAATAGGTCTAGCTGCTGTATTCACAATCAGAAACACGTCCTGAAGCTCTGACTGAAAAGAAACAAAAGACATCACCTTTTAATCAAAATGTTGTCAAGACAACATCAGTATGAACACATACACAGCAGTGACAAAAATATGTAGTCACTGTAGACAATTATAAGAACATTTAGATGATTTAGAACAACTATTCAGCCGAACAGTGAGAAAAAGAGATGTAATGTTGTACATGCACAACATTATTAGCCAGTACTGTTTCTAAACTTATGATGTAAAACAATGGAAAATGTTTAATTAGATACACTTTGAACACTTTTTAAAAAGGCCTTATGCAATATGCAACAGCTAACCTTTAAACACAAGTAATGTATGTAAATAATTTCTAATTGATCTTCACCAATCTTGTTGCAAATTGAAATGTTTTGCATTGTGATACAATACACCAAAGTCATGAACCCATACCGAATACATTTTTCACACTTTTTCAGTTCATTGGTTATTTGAGAACCAAAACATGAGTTTTTTTAGATTACATTGTAGGTTTAGCATGCAACACAAAATATGTTTTATTAGCACAGTTACCTGCATGTTTAACTATGTTGTTTTTGTGGCCCTGTAAATGAGGAACCAGGATGTAGTAGTCTCCCCTGCTTCTAGCATAGAGGACACCGGTACACATTTTGTGATTTGCGTGTAGCATAATAAAGGCTTCCGGCTATTAGAATAAAATCAAGATACAATCTTTGTATCTCATGATGTGTTTCGTCTGTCTGCTTGTCTCTCCTCTGAGAGGAGGAGGGGTCAGCAGGTACACACACACAAGCACTCTGAGGGCCTGTGGAATTCAGCCTTTCACTTACATTTCCTCTTATTACCAGCCATGATAAATTAATTGTTGCATAGATACATATTCACATTTCCTGTTTCATGTGCTATTCAGCACATCATAATAGGCGACTATGTACCATCTAGTAACCTCAGGCATGTTCAATTGATTAACATCAAGGTTAAGACAACAAGAGATCAGTTGAAAATATTCTTGGCAATATGTCATTAGAGTGGCAAGCAAGGACTTACACTACTGAAACTGTATCCCAAATTATCACACATGCTGTCCCAAATTATTATGGTTGTCCTGAAAGAATAGTTTTGTTAATACAGAAAATGGTGATCCAGTCTTTGTACATCATATTAATTTATTTACATAAAGAACAGTTCATGTTGACAGGGTATTGCTCTTGTGACATCAGCTTGACAACATCAAGTTCCACACTCTTCTTATATTGTTACTTAATGTAACAAACTGATTGATACATTTGATTCTATGTCATTTTCTATATTCCTTTACTCTTAAAGTCCTGGTTTTCACTTGATGAAGACCAGAGATCATAAGCTGTTCCTTAAAAGAGGGTAGTGTCAGGTTGTGTTATGCAAGATCAGGGTGAGTAAGGCTTAGGTTGTTCATGCTTCATGAGTTTTTTCAGGCTGCCATAAATCGAGAAATTGTCATTCAATCTTCCATTAGTGACCTGAGTGTGACAAAAGTCATGGGACAGAGGAGGTTGCTGGGGAAGGCTTATCAGTCTCTGGACAGGCCTGGTTTATGACTTAGAAGACAGCTTTTAGAAAAGTCTAATTCTTTTCATTATATAAGATCCAAAATGTTTATCAGGATCGGGGGTTGATCATGCCTCATGCGTATTAATACTGGCTCCAAATTCTTCGGTAATACAGAGGTATGGGGCTGAGGAGAGGAAGGGAGAAAAAAAGCAATGTAATAAAATTTTGGTAGAAAATGCCTTTGCTTTAAATCGAGCCAACTCACTAACAACCATACTTACTTAAATAACATTATCTAGCTATCGTCTCTCTCTCTTTCTCACACACACACACACACACACACACACACACACACACACACACACACCATCATGCTGGTAGCTCGTATTAACTAAGCTAGCGTTAACCTAACTGTCTTTAACATTAGTTACTATAGCTAGTAACTATAGCTAGCTGCATCTAACCTAGCTAACATTAAACAGCTGCAATAAATAACTTTTCTTTTTTAAATGTTTTTACTTTTACTTATTTGTGCAATAACTTCATACGTTCAACTTTAGCTGCACTGAGCTGTGATTACCTACCTGCTGCTTCTGCTGTGCCATTGCTCAAATGCCATCTTCTTTTAATGAACTTTGACCTAGATCCAATAGTAATGTCACCGTCCTCCATTTGCCCACTCTGTAATTAAGGGTTTAACTGGATGCTCACGTTGAGCCCCCTCACACCGCGCCGGTCTACAGGCCACAGCCGGACCCTTCTAGGGCAACCGGCCTCCTTCTGCTCTGCTGTGGGTTTGTTGGGAGAGGCTTAGTGGAGTGATACGAGCAGCAGAGAGAGACACGGAAGGTTTTGCATTGTGTATGTTCAAACTGCCTACTGTAGCTTTAAAGAAATGGCACAGTACCACATAGCATATAATAATAATAATAAGAAGAAATAATAATAAAACTTTATTTATAGAGTACTTATCAAAACAAAGTACAAAGTGCTTCACAACAAGAGAAATAAAATACCACAAGAAATAAAACACATAATATACACAAAAGCAATAAAATAAACAGTAACATAAGCAGCCAGTTCAGGTAAAATCAGGATATGCTTTCAGATAAAAATGTGTTTTGAGACGAGACTTAAACGAAGACACTGACTCAGACAACCTAATTTCTTCAGGCAAGCTGTTCCAGTGCCTCGGGGCCCTGATAGCAAAAGCTCTGTCCCCCTTAGTTTTCAACCTGGACTCAGGAACAGACAGGAGACCCCTGCCCGAAGATCTCAAACTACGTGAAGGTTCATAAGGGATTACAAGGTCTAAAATATAGTCTGGAGCCAGGCCATGAAGAGCCTTAAAAGTAATCAACAAGATCTTAAAATCAATCCTAAAACAAACAGGGAGCCAATGTAAAGAGGCTAAAACAGGTGTTATGTGGTCGTACTTCTTGGTCCTGGTTAACAGTCTAGCAGCTGAGTTCTGTACAGTCTGCAGTCGTGTCAAAGTTTTTTGATTAAGACAAGTGAACAGGCTGTTACAATAATCAAGGCGTGAGGAGATAAAAGCATGTACAACAGTTTCTGCATCACTAAGATTTAGAATAGATCGGACTTTTGCAATGTTTCTGAGGTGATAAAAACATGATTGGACAAACTTACTGATATGTTGCTCAAAACATAAATTGTTATCAAACAGAACACCAAGGTTTCTTGCAACAGGCTTGACATGTTGTGACAGGTTACCAGTGGATGGCAGTATTTGTTTAGTGATGTGTTGGGGCCCAATAACAAGGATTTCAGTATTATTTGAGTTGAGCTGCAGAAAATTTATCGACATCCAGTTTTTTATGTCAGACAGGCAGTCCTGCAGAGAACTCAGCATACTAAGGTCAGTGGGCTTGACAGGGAGGTACAACTGTGTGTCATCCGCATAACAATAAAAAGAAATACCATGTCTGCGGATGACATCACCCAAAGGAAGCATGTATAAGGAGAACAGTATTGGTCCCAGAATTGAACCTTGAGGCACACCGTACTTGATATGGGTAAAGGATGACATGAAGTTATTAATGCTGACACAGAATTTCCTATTGGACAGATAAGATGAGAACCAGTCTAGTGCAGTGCCAGATATGCCCACCCAGTGCCTCAGTCTGTCTAAAAGAATGCCATGATCAATTGTGTCAAAGGCAGCACTTAAGTCCAGCAGCACATGAATTGAACACATGCCCTGCATTCATTAAAAGGTCATTAGTGACTTTGATAAGGGCTGTCTCAGTGCTGTGGTGTTGACGAAAGCCAGATTGGAACTTTTCAAAGGTATTATTGTTTTCCACAGCAGCAAGAAGCTGCTTGGATACAATTTTTCTGAGAATCTTCTAAATAAAAGGCAATTTGGAGATTGGGCGATAGTTATCCAGGAGGGTGGGATCAAGCCCAGGTTTTTTAGGACTGGCTGGACACAAGCAGTTTTAAAGTAAACAGGGACGCAGCCGGTAGACAGCGAGCTGTTAAAAATAATTTGTAAAAAGGGGCGTAATACAATCCATAACTTCCAATAAAAACCTAGTTGGGATTTTGTCCAGAGGACACTCTCATAAGCGACATGATATCTGTGAGTTCAGGCTGCGTAACAGCAGAGAAACTGCTCAAAGAATCCCTGAGCCAGGATTGGGGGTGATATCAGATCACCCCCAATCAGATCACCCCAATCAGTGATATCAGATCTTATTAACTCCACCTTTCCAGCAAAGTGCAAAAGAAACTTTTCACAATCAGCATCACAATCAGCAGGGGCACAAGGAGAGGCTGGGTTAACTAACTGATCCACAGTCTTAAATAGGAATCTGGGGTTGTGCTGATGGGCCGAAATAAGTGCAGAGAAATGACATGTTCTTGCACCCTTCACCATCCTATTTTAAAGGAGTAATAACTCTTTCATGGCCACAAAGTGGACCTGGAGACCTGATTTCTTCCATCTGCGTTCTGCTCTTCTACATTTCTTTTTACAGCTTCGAATACTGTCATTTAACCATGGCTGTTTTCTAGTCCTTGAGTTTGGTCTATTTTTCAGAGGAGCTATGAGATCTAAGGTTGATGAACACAGGTAGTTAAAATAATCAACCAAATCGTTGGTGTTGGAGGAATCGGGAAACACATTGCCAGGAGAATTGAACAGTGTACAGAATTTTGAGGCACTCTGCTCATTAAGGACGCGTGTGTACTTAGAGCAGGATAAGACAGCACTAGCAGCCTCTAATTCACAGTTAAAAACAATGCAGAGGTGGTCAGATACAAACATGTCCCTGATTTCCACAGATGGGGTTTTCAGGCCCAGACTAAAGACTAGGTCTAAGGTGTGGCCACGGGAATGAGTTTGGCCAGACACATATTGATGAAAGTTAAAAGAGTTAGTGAGTCACTTTAATTTGAAGTTTTTTATAGCCAAGAAAACATGAGCATGCTGTCTCTCTCTCTCTCTCTCTCTCTCTCTCTCTCTCTCTCTCTCTCTCTCTCTCTCTCTCTCTCTCTCTCTCTCAAACAAATGAACACAAACTAAAGAAAGCTTCTTGGTATCGTTATTTTTCAGCATAGCCTGCAAGCTAGACACAGACGGCGAAGCTCATAGTTTGGTCCATGAACTCGCCTGGATAGCGGCTGGTTTCATTGACATTTCAGGCTGAGTGTGGAGCAGTTTGAACGGCCTGATTGCTGGATTGGCCACCACAGTGTGACGTCGGGTTGCATTTCTCCAAAAGTTGATTCTATTTCAACTTTCCCACCGCAGGTCACTGTGTTTTTTTCCGGCATCCCCTGCGGCCCTCACCGCGCAGCCTAAAGGCACTACCCCCACTTAAATGACAGGGAGGACTGGCATTTTAGCTGCAACGCCTGATTCTGAATCGGCCCTTATACTAGAGGACCGCAATGGAAATAAGCCTTTATTGTGTTTTTCATCCTCTATGATTTTTAATGTATGTAATGGCTACAGTGCAGTGTTTCCTGTGAATGTTTCCTATGTATTGCTTGTGGGTGGGTACTAAATTTGAATGCAGCTCAGGCATGGCAGACACCGCCAGTAACAATAAAAACTGCTATATGGAAAGCCAACTACAGATTTCAAACAATCGTTTCATGTTACTACACAATGTACAACCACAATAATAATCAGACCAGTACTCCCTCTCTGTGATTCTAACTTTCATTCATGACAACTTTATAGATGAAATCATTAATACACTTTACAAACAGCATGTATGTCAAACAGAAATTCAATTAAAACTAAACGTCTTGTCATTCTATGCTTTTGCAATGCAGGACAATGTAAAATAGCCATCAGAACTCTATCAATGGATCAATGGATTTACTTGTTAGAAACAAGGATGAGCATCCCTCACAATCATGATGGTCATTAATTAAGGCTTCAACAGCAAAATAAGTTTTGATGCTGTCTGTGAGAACCAAAAAACACTCTTATTCCTTCATTTCATAATTTTCCAACTCTAAACACTGATTTCCAATTAAAGGCCAACATTGTCTTCATACTCTGCAGCTTTCTCTCTTCTGTTCTATTCACGCTCTCTTCTGCTCCTTTCTCTGACTCACCTGAAGATGCCCTCTGTCTGGTCTCCGTTGAGACCCAGAACCTCTTCAGAAAGGCGAGTCTGCACCCAGGGCAGCTGGCTGTCTGGATACCGCTCCTTCTGGAGAACCATCACCTCTTCCAGGGAAGAGCCAAACATGGAGGGACTGAAGATGGCATTCCTGGCGTGCTTGATCTCCTCTAGACAGGGCTTCTGCAGACCCTGAAGAGAGAGACACACACAGACATACAGAGGAGTTAATGTTAATAAGGCAGGGCAGATGAAGTGCAGCTTGAGTACTTGAAGGATGTGGGTCAGAAAGCAGTGGGAGGAGAGGACAGTCAGATGTCACTGAGAAAAATATTGGTCCATCCACAGGACACACAGCTCATTAATGTCCTGTTAGAGGTTAGCAGGTTAACACCAGTCAAACACTGTGGAGTCCTAAAAGTGACAAATGATCTCTGTCAGTGACCTGCTGAGATTCTGGCATTACATACTACACAGGCTCTGAGGCAAGCTGCTGCCTGCCAACACACTCACACACACACAAAATACACATACACTCATATGTGACATGTAACGCAAAAACCATGGGCATTAATGTGCTGCTATAACAGTCTCCACTCCTCTGGTTTCAAGCTTTCCACCAGATGTTGAGGTCTGGATCGCAGTTGGCTTTCCAGTTCTTTCCAAAGGTGTTGGATGGTCAGAGCTATGGGCAGGTCAGTCAAGTTCTATCACACCTATAGGGAAAAGTAGCTCAGTTTGGGGAAATATGGCGTTACAAAACTAGGATAACCATTTCTTTATTGAGCTGGCTTTGTTCACAGGATCATTGTCACGTTGAAACAGGAAAGGGACAAACACAAACTTTTGACACAAAGTTGGAAACACACTGTTGTCTTTTGTCTAAATGTCTCATTAAAGACCAACCCTGAGGTGTGACTCTTCAATTTGCAGTGTCTTAAAAACCCAAAATTTCCATAATGATTTCATGTCCATATATTTCACGTTGCTATAGCAATCTTTACAAAACTAGCTAACAAGTTGTAGACCATGAAATGCATCAAAAATGTTTAAAAGAGAACTGGAATAAGATCTGGGTTGTGATTCTAAATTATATTTCCAGTTAACCTGGGTTGTGAATAATATTCCATTATCATTATCAAAGCCTGACATATCTTATTTCTCTGTGCCATAGAGTGCCATTGTTGTCCAAAAACTGTTAAAACCACATCACTGAGTAAATTTTTATTTATATAGTCCAATATCACAAATCACGGGGTGCACGGTGGCAGAGCGGCTAAAAGCTCCTGCCTCCCAATAAGGAGATCGTGGGTTCGTGGGATCGATTCCCGGACCAGACCAACATCACACAATCTCTCTGGGTGGAGTCTGCATGTCCTCCCCGTGTTACCGTGGGTTCTCTCCGGGTTCTCCGGCTTCCTCCCACCGTCCAAAGACATGCATGTGTAGGTTAATTGATAACTCTAAATTGCCCGTATTGAATGAATGTGAGAGTGGATGGTTGTCTGTCCTTGTCTGTGTCTGTGTTAGCCCTGCGACGAGTTGGCCACTGTCCAGGGTGTACCCTGCCTAAGGCCCAAAGTCACTGGGATAGGCTCCAGTCACCCGCGACCCCTAACGGGACCAAGCGGTAGAAAATGAATGGATGGATGGATCACAAATCACAAATTTGCCTCAAGGGGCTTTACAATCTGTACAGCATGCATCACCCTCTGTCCCTCGATTTGGATCAGGAAAAACTCCCCCAAAAAACCCTTTAACAGGGAAAAAACAGAAGAAACCTCATGAACAGCAACAGAGGAGGGATCCCTCTCCCCGACAGAAAGACATGCAATAGATGTCATGTGTACAGAATAGACCAACATAATGAAATGACATTATGGACAATCATGATGACAAAGTTATGAATAGATTGTAATATATATGAAGAATGAGCCGCACTGTTGCACTGGGTGACATGTTCCTTCATTACCATGAACACACACACTGTAGTTTATTTTGATTCAGTCCCACACACACCGTCCTGCTGCCCCAAATACTCACTAGAGCACCAAATGTGTATCGATCTGCAGCTGAAGTTTGTTAAAAACTACAGTGACCAGCTGTTTTAGGAAATTACTGAACCTTTAAAAAAAAAAAAACTATATGTTTGCGAGCTGTTTTTAGAGAAGTCTTCAGTAGGAACCAGTGGGCTGAGAGCCACGTAAAGGGTACAGAAGTCAGAAAGTATTGAGAGAAGTATTGTCGGAATAGCACATTGTTGGTTTTGCTTTTTTCATGGGATTTGTTGACAAAAAGAAAATATAGAATAACATCAGACTTATACTTTAAGGAAAATTAGCTTTGTCGTTTGATCTGAGCAGAATGACAACATGAAGACAGACAGAGACAAAGCTGCTTACCTTCTTGGCTCCAGTCAGAGCAGCTTTTGTCAGTTTCCTGTAGCAGTATTTAGCATAGCTGCTAATGGCCACTCCTGGAGCAACAGTGAAAAGAAGGCATATTTACACCATTAGAAGATTTCCTATTTTGCCATTTTTGCATACATATACTGGTTCAACAGAAACATTCAGTCAGTTCAGGAAGTTGGAATTTGTTAATAAGGGTAGGATCAGTGGTGAAGCAGCCTACACACTTCAGCAGCGCTGCAGATGAGTCGATGACACAGAGGATTTTTTTCATGAAACCAGATTACAAATGAATCCAGATTTATTTAATTGAATCAGACTGATTGTCTGGATATTCTAAAAATTCCTGAAAAGCTTTACAAAAGTTTACAGTAGGTTACCATGGAAATGTATCCCTCCTGACTAAGCCTGAAGGTGAAGTGAAGTCTGAAAAGTAGCCTGACTAGCACCAGGTTAGTTTTCAGTCTTAGCTTCCCCTTCAGGTTTGTTACAAACTTTCAAACAGAGTGAAATGTGGTGTTTCCTCTAAAGTTCAGCCAAGCAGTCCCTCAATACAGTCGTACTCATAGTTAGGTTATAGGTAACAGGTTATAGCTTAGAGTAACATACAAACAATTGTGACTTCATTTAGGGGGGCAGTGATGGCCTAAAGTTTATAGAAGTGAGTTTGTGACCGGACCGTCGTCCATTCAATTCCCCCGGACCCACAGGATGTGGAAAAGTGAAAAGCAGCTCTTGCCCCTCCCTCATTACCACCACTGAGGTGCGAGCAAGGCCCTTAACCCCAACCCCTCCAGTGGAGCTGCTCAGTGGCCAACAGATCAGACTGTGGTTGTACTGGACAGCTTCCAGGTGTGAATTGGTAACTGTGTGAATGTAATCAGGGCGTTCCTGAAAAAAGAGAGCATTGCTCTCAGTGAAACTACGCTGAATAAATAAAGGTGATATTGTATTTTTTTTTAGCAAAGTCTGACATTAGGCTGTAATTATTGCCAACTTAAAATGTAGAGCTCAGACTGTATCCATATTAAAACACATCTTATTGGCTTACTTGAGTATATTAAATATATCAAAGCTAATAAATCATTTTGGGAACTTTAGTCTCATTTAAAAAAATCTAATCAAAATAAGAATACATTTTTATGAGCATGAAAGCTCAGTTGAAAAACTGGTAGTAAGTGGACCTTGAGTTAAGATTGTTTCATCAAACTAGCAATTTGATATTTTGCTCTCATTTTAATTCTTAAAAAATTAAATGTAAAAATTGAAAGAGACACATTATCAATAATTGAATATTTCTATTACTATTTACTATAACTTAGTTTTTCCAGTGACTAAACCTCACAATAGTACTCACAACCTTATATTTTGTATTTGAAACAAGCAGGACTGGTCTGATTTCTGATTCATTCTGTGCCATCACTAGTCAGCTGATGAAAATAATCTATTATTCATTCTGTTCACCTGTAGGGGGAAGCAGAGCACCAGTAAAGCTTTATTCTGCCTGACATTTAGGCACAGAGCAGAAACCAGAACACCTTTAAAATGCACTGTATGCCTAAGGTAGTTTATTTAAGACTGCCAATGCTGATGACTCTCACTGTGTCTCCTGCTCGTGGACAATGGTTGTGGGATATTATTTTGTAGCTGACATGTTGCTTGTTGGCCTTTTAATACAGAGCTTTCTACAGCAACTGATATTCTACATGGCATTTGGGTTTGCAGGTTATTCATTTTCTGTTTAAAATAAGAGTAGTAACTGACCTGAAGATATTTGTTGGATTGTATATCTGTATCAGTTTCCCTCTTATCTGATATTTCATCCTGGAGTTCCCCAAAGACTGTCCTCAGGTCAGATCAGTGTCCCCCATTATAAAAACCTTGACCATTCTTTTTCCATTTTCAAAATGCAGAATCTGTGTAATTGTATTAATGAGCTTGTGGCGTGGCAATTGTAATGCCAAAAATAAGCAGTATTCAGTTGATGACATGAAGATGTATTTTTGATTGGAAAAGCCACACAATCTGCATTGAGATCATGGGACAATGAGGACTTTCATTTAAATCAAGAATGATGTCAAACATACTGATCAGCTGTGGTTAAGCAGCAGCCTTTGTCATATAAGGAGAGGTGGAGATTAAACAACTGAAAAGGCCAAAACTGTCCAGATGTCCTCTGCAAATTTTAAAAAAGGTGAGATTGTTTTGTCAACTGCTGATTTTAAGGTCACGAATGATGTCTGAACATCACCTTTAAGCCAACATGGACAAGAATTTCTTAAAGTTCAAAAAATTTAATTTGAGTACAATTCCATGACTGCTGGGAAAACTTCATCCGGTGACAAAGATCATGTGATATGATCGAAAGCTCCAGTACAGCTACTACACAGTCCTTAAGTTAAGATTGTTGTCTTAAAAGTCAAAAGGTCTCATACACCCCTACTATCACCTAGAGGCTGCAATGTTTATTGCACCCCACAATACATGCCCCCTTCCTGATTTCTTATTTTTTTGCATGTTTGTTACACTTAAATGTTTCAGATCATCAAACTAATTTAAATATTAGTCAAAGATAACACAAGTAAACACAAAATGCAGTTTTTAAATGAAGGTTGTTATTATTAAGGGAAAACAAAATCCAAACCTAGATGGCCCTGTGTGAAAAAGTGATTGCCCCTCCTGTAAAAACATAACTTAACTGTGGTTTATCACACCTGAGTTCAATTTCTCTTGCCACACCCAGGCCTGATTACTGCCACACCTGTTTTCAATCAAGAAATCACTTAAGTGAAGTGAAGTAGACCAAAAGATATTCAAAAGCTAGACATCATGCCAAGATCCAAAGAAATTCAGGAACAAATGAGAAAAAAAGTAACTGAGATCTATCATCCTGGAAAAGGTTATAAAGCCATTTCTAAAGCGTTGGGACTCCAGCGAACCACAGTGAGAGCCATTATCCACAAATGGCGAAAACATGGAACAGTGGTGAACCTTCCCAGGAGTGGTCGGCCGATCAAAATTACCCCAAGAGCGCAGCGACAACTCATCCAAGAGGTCACAAAAGACCCCACAACAACATCCAAAGAACTGTAGGCCTCACTTGCCTCAGTTAAGGTCAGTGTTCATGACTCCACCATAAGAAAGAGACTGGGCAAAAATGGCCTGCACGAAAACCACTGCTGACCAAAAAGAACATTAAGGCTCTTCTCATTTTTGCCAGAAAACATCTGGATGATCCCCAAGACTTTTGGGAAAATACTCTGTGGACTGACGAGACAAAAGTGGAACTTTTTGGAAGGTGTCCCATTACATCTAGCATAAAAGTAACACCGCATTTCAGAAAAAGAACATCATACCAACAGTAAAATATGGTGGTGGTAGTGTGATGGTCTGGGGCTGATTTGCTGCTTCAGGACTTGGAAGACTTGCTGTGATAAATGAAACCATGAATTCTGCTGTCTACCAAAAACTCTTGAAGGAGAATGTTTGGCCATCTGTTCATGACTTCAAGCTGAAGCGAACTTGGGTTCTGCAGCAGGACAATAATCCAAAACACACCAGCAAGTCCACCTCTAAATGGCTGAAGAAGAACAAAATGAAGACTTTGGAGTGGCCTAGTCAAAGTCCTGACCTGAATCCTATTGATATGCTGTGGCATGACCTTAAAAGGGCAGTTCATGCTCGAAAACCCTCCAATGTGGCTGAATTACAACAATTCTGCAAAGATGAGTGGGCCAAAATTTCTCCACAGCGCTGTAAAAGACTCATTGTAAGTTATCGCCAAACCAGTTATGGCCCAACCAGTTATTAGGTTTAGGGGGCAATTACTTTTTCACACAGGGCCTGTAGGTTTGGATTTTGTTTTCCCTTAATAATAACAACCTTCATTTAAAAACTGCATTTTTTACTTATGTTATCTTTGACTAATATTTAAATTTGTTTGATGATCTGAAACATTTAAGTGTGACAAACATGCAAAAAAATAAGAAATCAGGAAGGGGGCAAACACTTTTTCACACCACTCTATATCTGCTTGACGCGACTAAGGCATGATTAACATTTTTATGGTTCATTTTAGGCAACTCAAAGCACTTGCTAAAGGTTTGGGCAAGGTGGTGGCTATAATCAATATTGTTTTAATGGCTGAGTGTGTGTGTGTGTTGCTCCCTCACCCTTGGTGTCATTGAGGGGGTCCATGTGTCGGTAGATGTAACCTTCCAGGTAGGTGTGAAAGCGGGGAGTAGGGGGGAAGAAGGCAAGACAGATGGCCATGAGCTCCCAGCCTCGCTCCAGGCTGTCGTAGCGGAAGTTCTCTGTGGTTTGACGACACAGCTGGATGTAGAGCTCATCACGCAAACCCTGGTTACTCCACCCACGCACCACCACCTGATGACAAGCAGAGAGCCAGGTGAGTACAGCTTTTCTTCTTCTCTTGATATCTGTGAATGAAAATTCATGACTGCAGTTGTTGATTAAACTTTATGATAATTTTGGAGGCTGTAGTTTGTGCTGCTGTTGAAAGAATATTTATGTATTTTCTTCCATTTTACACGTGTAACTAAAGTGATTGCAATTGCTGGCTACTAGGGGGCGGGAAAATTATCAAAACAAGATGACAGATACACAGTCACATATCATATGTCATGTGGCCTACTTTTACAGCTAGCCTCATCAATAACAATGGCTCATATCATTATGTGTGAGAGGTCACTCAGTGACAAACCCACAGAAAATTTTCACCAACTCTGCAGTTCCCCTCAGCTCTACAGAGTTTTTATCCTGTTTATTGCTTTGGTTTTATGGCCCACAACTTTACTGTTTTGGTTCACTCTCACTCCTCTCATCAACCTGGTTTCCAGCTGCAAAGTAAAAGCTCTGATTAACCCACTGTACACTAATAGCAGATACAAAAAGTTAGCGACTAGCTGGTGAACATAGTTTAACAGCTAATTTAACAGCTAAAGAGCCAGCAGCAGCATTATCATTCATTTGGACTTGTGATTCCACCTGATGACTGTAAGCCCAATAATCACTCTCCATTTAGAGAAAACTATCTGGCTCTTTATCTTGCTAGCTGCTCAGCTATGCTAACCAGCTTTGTCTGTCTGCTGCTATGTGCTGATGTTTTGTCAAAATCTGGTTCAATATTTTCTTTTCTTTTATCCAAGCAGATTTGGCAGTACCACTGGCAAAATATTTTCTTGGAATCCCAGAAGGAAGCCTGAAAATGCTCTGCTCATTTATAACCGTTACGCACAAAACAGGGCTTGAAAGATGTGTACGCCACTCCCCACAAAAAAAACCTGCCTTGCGCACTTGTACAGAAACTCTGAGCCAGGTGTACAAACATTTTGGAGAAATTGGTGACGCAGATGGTGAATTGAAGCCAGATTTTATTATGACTCATGTCACACATTTACAGTAATTTCACTTTATATCAAACATTACTTATATATCTATAAGAGCCAACCCAAATCTTAACCATTTATGTGTGTGATTTGTTGCCGAACTATTGAGTGCCAGCCACTGGCTCATCACCACATACCCAAATCCTCAGAGTGCAGAGGAGGGGGTCGGGACGTACAATGCCCACTCACGGTCGCGGGCCCTCTGGAAGGTCTGCCTCACCTTTTCCTGATATTAACCCTGAAAATCCTCATTCTTTTTCACCTCAACCACATTAACTAACTTCAGTTACAGAAATCCGAGACTGCATACATTTTTTAATAGAACTGTATAACAGTGCACTAGTAGATTTTTAACAAAATATTTTGCATATTTTGACAACTACGATTTAAATGAGTTTTTAAAATAGTTTTTTTCAAATGTGCTTCAGTGAACACATGACTATACTGCCCCAGGCAACAGGCACACAGAATGCATTGGAGATGCTGCAGTGGCTGCACTCCTCATATTACAGAAACACCTTTGTGCTGGCTTTTGGAGTTAAATACAGTGTTTATTGGTTTTTAGATATTGAGTATGTGATTTCATCAGCTACTGTATGCTTGTTATTGATAATTGTGGGAGTGTAGTGGGCAGAATATGTCTGTGTGCATATATATTTTCAAGCTGATTGTGATTTATAAAAGTACATTTCTGTGCAAGCGTGTGTGCGCACTGTGAACAAGGACATGCAGCTTCACAGCGTGAAGCCTCCTGCACACTTCAGCAGTCCTGCAGAGAGGGGGTAGCGAGTCAAGCACTGGGTAACACTTCTGTTCAGATCCCATACCAGTTATTTCACAATGAAGGTGTCTACCATCTAGGCTTGGAGTTCTAATGCAACTATGCCTGAAAATGAAGTGTCAGGTTCATACCAAGGACATCATGGAAAAGTAAAATCACTACAGAGGGAAACCAAGGTGAGTGAGAATAACTGCTTCTGTGCATGGGTGAATGAGTGGGAGACCTCTATGTTAGACCCTGAGCCAGGACAGAGCAGTGGTTAAAGCTGTCCACAAACCTCCAGTGCCACAGAGAGGGGGTCGGCCTTGGAGCGACGGTCTCCCATGTAGGTCTGGATTAGCTTAAAGATGTCCACTGCTTCCCTCTTCACAGAGCGGTCTGAGGTTACAATCATGGGCTTCTTGATGGGCTCACTGCTCCAGGCCAGCATGTTGGCAATGGACACCTTTCTTCTAAACAGACCCTGAGAAAACAAGCAAGGGATGGAGAGAAACACGAGAGTAACAGAGAGGGTAAGAGTAGTGGCAGAGAGAAAGAGAAAGATACTGGGAAAGCAGCTGCCATTTTATCTCCCTCCTAACAATTCTTGGATTTTTTCATGCTAATAAATGAAATCCAAAACTGTATGTATAGTAGGTGTGTACAGTGAAAGAAGTGTACAAGATTTAGATTTGATAGCAAAGGGATAGATAACATCAACATCATATCAGCAACTGAGTAAACTGAAAAGGAAAGCCAAACAACAAATTAACCTACAGCTTATTTCAGTAAAATTACAAGATTTTGAATGTACAGAAGAGTGAGAAAATCATTTCAGTCCCAGACCAAAGCATATTTATACTACTTTCATTTATCTGCTACTGAAAGTCTCTTATTAGCTTGGAATATAGATGTATATTTTCCAGAATAACTAAGGCCTTATAAAAAGCATAAACATTTGATGTGAATAGTTGCAGGCAACATAAGAATTGAATGGGATGTATATACTGTACGTGTAGACTTTAAGTTAATCAACAAATGTGACAAAATGGATTTGTTAGAATTCTGAATGTATAAAAGTAATGATAGCTCATTACTGAACCCCAAATTGCTCCTGAGGGCTGTGCCTTCAGTGTGTGAGTGTGTGTGAATGATTAGTTACTTTCTTTGGACGGATGAGCAGTTAGCATCTGCCATCAGGGTATGAATGCGTGTGAATGGGGTGAATGTGATATGTAGTGTGAAGCGTTTGAGTGGTCAGAAGACGAGAAGGGCACTATACAAGTACAGTACATTTACCATTCAACAGACTTTGACAGTTACGGGGCAGAAAACATCAATCAGGTGCTATGATCATTTTATCCATCTGTTAAAAATGCCAACGGAAACGTCAACATCAAAGCCAAGACATCTCAATCACCTCCTGGTGGCTGGCTGCAGTATAGGTCATAATCCTTGCCCCCTCCTTGTTAGTGGATGGGACATGGGCCAAACTAAAAGTACACGTCAAATCTATTTTTCCCAAAGATGGTTTCTATCATTTTAGGTAGTTCTTATCACGCTGATGTATTGTCAAATATTCATTTTTCTGATAGGTTTGGCTCTAATTAGTTATTTGATGCTCCAACCCTGATCATTGCTGCGCAGACTCTGGCTCCAAATTACGTCACCAGCGCAAGATGGCAGCTTTAGTATCCAGAATATTTTGGCTTCATTTTTGTACAGTGGGAGGAAGTGGGAGTCGTCCATCTTTATTTACAGTCTATGCTCAAACTATCTCCAGAAGTGGTTAGAGATGGATTCTGGACAGATGTTGAAAAGGTTTAAATGCATCGATTAATTTGTGTTTGTGTTATGGATAGCTGCTAGTTAATGCTCGCATAACTGTCGGTGTTGTAATTAATCTGCTGAAGTGCACAAGTTCTTCTGGTGTTTTTGTCAGTTACTAAACACATATATGTGGCTAAGTGTAAATTAAAGTGTCTTTAATCTCATCTGGATTTTATCCGGATACGATGAGAAGTGTAAATGGGACCTAAAATTCAAGAAGATCATGGCAGACAGATATAGGACATTATACAGAAGAAAATAGATGACAATCCACTGTGGGCAACACATTCAATATCCTTTTTTCATAATTTATTTTCAAGCTTTAAAATTCTTTCAAACACACCAAACAAATAAATAGCATAATCACTACTCTTGGCTGTAATACTAACAGCAAGATGCAATCTAAAATTCTATTATAGTTTTACTATTGAATGTATTACAGAAATTAATAAATATGCACACATGTTTTGAACTGGCCAAACATTTTTGAGACAAGGCCACCTGATGTGCTGAGGTAAGCGTATTGTCTCATTTAGGATCACCTGTATTTGTGTGTTACTGTATTTTTGCTGCTCTAACTCATCACAGTTAATTTTCTTCAGTTCTTCATTATAGTGACTATCTACTATACATTTAAACATACACTAGTTCTGCTTTAGCTCTCTCCTTCTTTTAACGATTTTCTCGCTAATCCCACAGTTTACACGCTATTCAGTTTTGCTAGCTACCGTTCTTTAGCTTAGCAGCTAGCAATGGCTTCTCTCTCTCTCCCTCTCACTCTCTTGCTCTCTCGTGCTCGGTGTGTCAAATGTTTAGCTATTCCTCTGCCTCCTTTAGTGATAATGGAACATGTAATAAAAGTAGTTTATTTGTAGCGTTGGAGGCGAGGCTTAGTGAATTGTAAACATGGTTCCACACTATGGGAACTCAATCACTAGCTGCTGTAGTTAGCCAGCCCCCAGTAGCCGGTGCGGTCCGACCAGAGGTGGCTCGGTGACTGTCCGAAGGAAGCATAGCGCTAAGCAGAAGCCCACGGTTCTCCACCAACCTGTTTCCAACAACTTCTCCCCACTCAGCGACTCACCCGCTGAGAAACCAACTCTGATTCTTGGCAGCATTGGCTCCATTTTGAGAATATGAAGTTAGCAACACCAGTGACCATAGTCAAATGTATTCCTGGGGCCAGAGTGGGCGACGTTGAATCCTATTTTAAACTGCTTGTTAAGGATAAGCGTAAAGTAAGATTGTTATTCACGTCGGTGGTAACGACTCCCGATTACGCCGGAGGTCACTAAAGTTAATGTTGAGTCTGTGTGTACATATGCAAAGACAATGTCGGACTCCATAGTTTTCTCTGTGCCCCTGCCAAACCTGACCAGTGATGACATGTTTAACCACATGTCTTGATTCCGCCGCTGGCTGTTGAGGTGGTGTCCAGTAAACAATGTGGGCTTTGTAGATAATTGGCACACTTTCTAGGGGAGACCTGGTCTGATTAGGAAAGACGACCACTTAAATTAAAATCAAATGTTAACAGAAGAGGAGTTAAAAACCTAAATAAAATTACCATCGCTGAAATAGCACAACAAAATAGGAGAATTAAATATGGATTCTTAAACATCAGATCTCTGTCATTTAAAGCTGTACTAGTGAACGATATAATATCAGAGTACCATATTGACTTATTTTGTCTTACTGAAACATGGCTGGGTCATGAAGAATATGTTTGCCTAAATGAATCCTCTCCACCCAGTCATATTAATACTCACATTCCTCGAGGCACCAGCCGAGGAGGTGGAGTTGCAGCCATCTTCGACTCAAGCCTATTAATCATCCTTAAACCTAAACTGAATTATAACTCATTCGAAACCTTGTTCTTAGTCTTTCACACCCAACCTGGAAAACACAACAGCCAATTCTATTTGTTATAGTGTACTCGACCTTGTTCTGGTATATGGCATAGAAATTGAACATTTAGTCTTTCCACAGAATCCTTTATTATCGGACCATTATTTAATAACTTTTGAACTTCTATTACTGGACTACACGCCATTAGGTAAAAACTCCTTCTCTAGATGTCTATATGATAGTGCTGTAGCTAAATTTAAGGAAGCGATTCCTTCTGCATTTAATTCAATGGTAGGTCTCAATATAACAGAGGACTCCTATGCAAATTTCAGCCACTCCCAAATTGACCATCTTGTAGATAGTATTGCAGGCTCACTGCGAATGACACTCGACTCTATCGCCTCTCTAAAGCAGAAGATAATAAAACAAAGAAGGTTAGTCCCATGATATAGCCCCCAAACCTGCAAAATAAAGCAAGCATCGCATCATTGTCACATCACTAATAGAGGAAAATAAAAACAACCCCAGGTTTTTTTTAGCACTGTAGCCAGGCTGACAGAAAGTCACAGCTCTATTGAGCAATGTATTCCTATAGCCCTCAGTAGTAATGACTTCATGAGCTTCTCTAATGATAAAATTTTAACTATTAGAGAAAAAATTCATCACATCCTGCCCTCAACCAGTACTGATTTCTCTTCAAACACAGGAACCTTAGAAACAGCTGTAAAACCTGGTATACATTTAGACTGCTTTGCTCCTATAGACCTTCTTCAACTAACTTCAACGATCTCTTCATCTAAGCCATCAAGTCTCTTAGACCCCATTCCAACTATGCTGCTTAAAGAAGTTTTACCCTTAGTTAGCACTTCTTTACTGGATAAGATCAGTCTGTATTTATTAACAGGCTATGTCCCACAGTCTTTTAAAATAGCTGTAATTAAACCTCTTCTTAAAAAGCCCAGTCTTGATCCAGGGGTTTTAGCCAACTATAGACCTATATCTAACCTTCCCTTTCTCTCTAAGATCCTTGAGAAAGCAGTCGCCAATCATTTCTATGACTTTCTAAATAAAAATAGTTTATTTGAAGATTTTCAGTCAGGATTTAGAGTGCATCATAGCACAGAGACAGCACTGGTGGAAATGACAAATTACCTTTTAATTGCATCAGACAATGGACTTGTCTCTGTACTTGTCTTGTTAGATTTTACTGCTGCATTCGACACCATTGACCATTAAATCCTATTACAAAGACTAGAACATTTAATTGGAATTAAAGGAACCGTGCTGAGCTGGTTTGAATCCTATCTATCAGATCGACCTCAGTTTGTACATTTTAACGGTGAACCCTCCGCACACGCCAAAGTTAGTCATGGAGTTCCACAAGGTTCTGTGTTTGGACCGATTCTATTCACCTTATATATGCTTTCTTTCAGCAATATTATTAGGAAACATTCCATAAACGTTCATTATTATGCAGATGATACCCAATTATATCTATTGATCAAGCCTGATGAACTAATCAGTTAGCTAAACTTCAAGCATGCCTTAAGGGCATAAAAACCTGGATGACCTGCAATTTTCTGATATTAAAAGCTGAAAAACAGGGAGCCAGTGCAGAGAAGCTAATATTGGAGAAATACGATCTCTTTTCCTAGTTCTTGTCAGTACACGTGCCGCAGAATTCTGGATCAACTGGAGAGTCTTAAGGGAATTGCAGTAGTCCAACCTAGAATTAACAAATGCATGCACTAATTTTTCGGCATCATTTTGAGATAGGATGTGCCTGATTTTTGCAATGTTACGTAGGTGAAAAAAGGCAGTCCTTGAAGTTTGTTTTATGTGGGAGTTAAAGGATAAATCCTGATCAATGATAACTCCGAGGTTCCTTACAGTGCTGCAGGCCAGGACAATGCCATCTAGAATAACTATATCTTTAGATAATGTGTCTCCGAGGTGTTTGGGACCAAGTACAATAACTTCAGTTTTGTCTGAGTTTAACATCAGAAAGTTACAGGTCATCCAGGTCTTTATGTCCTTAACACTAGAAGTGCCAGAATTCCACAACTACTAGAAGCGGTCATTTTAACCACTAGATTCCAAACTCTATATTCTCTAGTAATAAATACCTAAATGGGAGATTAATGTATTTGATGTGTTAGTATATCTTTTAAAAAACCAAATAACACCAAAATGTACATTTAAAAAAGTTGAATTATACATTTATCAATATTCACATCATCGCATATAGTAAACCGTAATTATTGCATAAGCTAAATTCACACCAGTATTTTTCCATATTTATTCAGCATAACTCAGAACAAGATAATAACAATTAAAAGGATCTATTTGATTCTGAAAAAGTTTGTTTTAACATTTACATTAACATTAATAACACATTTATAACACGGAATAATTTATAATTGGAAAAGCTGGAAACGAGCAGATCTAACGTTAAAAAAAGAGCCACGAACGAAGTTTAGAACCATAAAAGAATTAGGCTACTAATTTTATATTAACTTATTACATCAATAGCGTGCTTGGCTATTTAAGCTTCACAGTCAACGCAAGTGACCTCTGTTCTCCGTGCACAATTTCCACACACAGGTTTGCGGCATTTGCAGCATGTGTCGGGCGTTTTATTTTGTTTGCAGCTTCTCCGAACCTGGCACTGCCTCCGTTTTAGTGTCTGCTGCGGTGGTTGCTTCTGCTGCTGACTGGGACCTTGTGCCAGCTGCCATGCTGCCTCCTTTCCCTCCATGAACTCCGCTCTCAGCTCCTCTGCCAGTTGCTGCATGAACTTCCTCCGGGCTATCTTGCTGCTGGTGCACTCCTTGAAGAGGATGTGGGCATTGATTCCAGCCAGGTTGAGGAAGTTATAGAAGACAGCCACTGGCCATCTACGCGTACCACCTTTCACAAAGTACGCCCTTGCCATCTGATTCAGGACGTCCACGCCATATTTGGTGTTATTATAATATGTGACCGACTTAGGCTTTGCCTTCGGCCCATCAGTAATGCTTTTTTAGCACCTTTGTGCTGAACAGCTCTGTAGTATCTGTAGTAATATTTCTTCCCTTCCCCAGGAATGGCTCCGCCAGTCTCAGCACCACACTCTCTCCCACGAGCTGACCTCTGGTCCGCGTCTCCTCTTTTACCAGACATGGAGCCCCGTTCAGCATGTATTTTGAGTTGACATCCGCAGCCAGCCAAAATTTTATTCCAAATTTATCAGGCTTATTTCCCATGTACTGGATAAATCTGCACCGGGCCTTGATGGGGAACAGCTGCTCATCAATGGTTATGTTGGCACCAGGCTTGTAGCAGGCTATGCTGTTCTGAACAAACTTGCTCCAAGTGGCTGATACCAGGGCAAACTTGTCATCCTGCAGACGCACACGTCGGGTCTCTTTTTTGTCGAACCGCAGGAATTTCATTATCTCCCTGAAGCGATTTCTGGCCATGGTTTCCATGAAAAACGGGAAGCCCCATTTTTCCGACCAAAGGCTGCGCAACTCCATGTTTTTTGCTCCCTGTGCTCCACGGATATATAGCAGCGCTACGAAGGCCTTCAGTTCAGCCACTGTCAGGTCCCATGAGCTGTCACCACGGTGCTGATGTGCCTCAGCCACAGTGCCTGATGTGTTTCAGCATGCCATCATCAAACACACACAAGAAGGCCGTGAGCGCATCTCCGATGTTGCGCTTCGCGTGCGCTGTGGGGCCAGCAGCTTCAGTCAGGACATTTTGGCTCTGCCTTCTCCCTGGACGTTCAGTTGACTGAAGGATCGTCCACACTGTCCCATCCTTCCCCTTTTCCACAGCGGCCTCTGGCCGAGATGACTCCAAGGGCGGGCTGAGCACTCCAGTTGGCTCAAGAGCAGGTACTAGTTCGGGAAGGCCTAGGACAACAATAATAACCTAATAATAATAATAGCATAATGATAATAATAACTAGCGAATAGCCCAGGCTATAACTAGCACAGGGCAGCACAAGACAGGACAGCAGTGCATAGCGGAGCGCAGGGCAGCCAAGCTCACCTGGAACGTCAGCCGTGAACGGAACATCTGGATCCCTAGTCTCTGATGAAAGTAGCCGCCTCTTTTTCCTCGGTATGAACTCTGAATCACTCTCTGATGAGGATGAAGTGTTTTCTTGCACAAAGGAAAGGTCGCTGTCACTTTCCACCTCCGATAGATCCCCTGCATCAGAGTCATCGCTGTCCAAGTTCTGAAGCATCTCCAAGGCCATGGCAGCGGTCATCTTTCTCTTCATTCTTTCATTCATTTCATACATTTTCTAAAGGCTCCTTATAAACTCCAACCTAGGCAATTACTGAATTTCTTAAATTATTGTACTGATAGCCAATTTAGTCTAATAATTTATTATTTGTAAGCAAATTAGCATATGCTAATAGCACTCGAGACCGCTAGCGACGTTTCTTTGACAATAGTTCCTATTTGTATAACAAAGCGCGCGAAAAATAGAACAGATTAGCGCGAAATTCAGTGCGGTCAACATGACCGTGTATGGCTGAAATAGGTAAAAATTATCATATTTTCTTTTCCTTTTGTGCAATTTATATGAAACCCATTGTAAATAAAAATACAGACACTTTTAGGAAAAGTCATGTACCAGCAGGATAGTATTTTTTTTATTCAACAAAGTTATTGCACATATAAATTTCAAAATGGTCAAAATGACCGTCGTGGCCGTTCTAGTGTTAAAGCATGCTTGAAGTTTAGTTAACTGGTTAGTTTCATCTGGCTTGATCAATAGATATAATTGGATATCATCTGCATAGCAATTAAAGTTTATAGAGTGTATCCTAATAATATTGCCTAAAGGAAGCATATATAAGGTGAATAGAATCGGTCCAAGCACAGAACCTTGTGGAACTCCGTGACTAACTTTGGCGTGCGCGGAGGGTTCACCGTTAACATGTACAAACTGAGATCGATCTGATAGATTAGTGACCAGCTTAGTGCAGCTCCTTTAATGCCAATAACATGTTCCAGTCTCTGTAATAGGATGTGATGGTCAATGTGTCATAGTTTAGGTTTTGTCACTTCCTGTTTTATTTTGTAGTATTCTCCTTCCCTTGTGTGTCTTGTGGTTTTACTTCCTGTCTTTGTTTGCTTTCCCTCCAGTTTTGATTGTTGCAGTTTTGATCACAGCAGCACCAACCCCTTGCTGCCGCTGGACCGCAGTCGCCTCTTTCCCGACTGGATCGCAGCAGCACCAATTCCTTGCCGCCGCTGGATCGCAGTCACCTCGAATGCAGCACTAAGATCTAACAAGACAAGTACAGAGACAAGTCCATTGTCTGATGCAATTAAAAGGTCATTTGTAATTTTCACCAGTGCTGTGCTATGATGCACTCTAAATCCTGACTGAAAATCCTCAAATCCTAAAACGTCTTCAAGCAGCCTAGTTGGAATGGGGTCTAAGAGACAGGTTGATGGCTTAGATAAATTAATCGTCGAAATCAGCTGAAGAAGATTGACAGGAGCAAAGCAGCCGAAACACACATCATGCCAAGGGGGATGAGGGGGGGGGTGCCACCCCTCTTGTTAGCAAATTACCAAAATCCATCCCCCTTGTTAACCTGCTCAAAAGATGCTCTGTGATTTGTCTCATAGTGGCGCTTAACGTTGCCTTTTATTAATCGCCACGATCTGGGAACATATGAGACACATTGGTTTTGAACTGCCTTTGGGAAGATTCAACATGTAAGAGTCTGTCCATTCTTGATTGAAAGCTCTGTTTCCACTCTCTGCTTTTCTCTTTTTAGAGCACGCCATGTGAAATTATTTCTCCGACTCGTCTTGCCTCTACTCTCCCCCCGTGTGTACGTCCCTCACTGACTCGACTTGCAGGCCGCTAAACCAATGCCGTAAAGGCTAGAAAAGCTGTGCCAATTAAAATAGAAACGCTCCGTCAAAATGTAATAATTCTCAACAATTTATTGATATTCTATACAGCGAACAGGGGGAAAGTGAAAGTATGGCAACAGCATGACAGAGCTTAGGTCAGAAATTAACAGAGCTTGGACCAAAAGTGTCCTTGAATGCTCATAATTTTTTGTTTTTGTTGCTGTTCTCACTTGTTATTTTTTCAAACAAAACAAATCTTTGTGCCACAAATTGAGTGTTTATTTGACAATATAACGAAATTGTTACATTATTTCAGAGTTTAGGAAATGCCCCTAAAAATCAGTTCATGGGGCAAAAAATAGGCTACCTTCTGAAAAAAAAGGCACAAGGGAGACGCTCCCATTGGGCCATCCCCCCTGTTAAAAATTAACAAATCGCCTACTGCTTGGGCCTGCAATTTATTTCTCATCAGCCTCAGCAGAGTCATCAGCCACCACCACCTGTGTCTTGACTCCATGGGGGAATTTATCATGCTGCTGCTCAGGGAAGATGCCCCTCAATTACAAAAATCTCCCAGTAGAGTCTAAGCTCCAAAGACTTTCTGTCACTTCAATCAAAAGATCAGATCAACTTGTGTATCTTGACAAAAAAAATTCAACGCAAGGTCTGAAGGCCATGAGATGTGGTGAAAGTTTCAGTAATATTGGGCCTTGTGTTTTTTGTCAAGCTGCTGTTTCTAAGGTCAAGAATAAGCCTTCAAGCTCAACTCATGTATTATTATTTGAGTAATTAAACCTGATTAGTGATCAGCTGATCACTGAAACAATATATTTAGCAGGGTTTCCCACTAACAGTCTTATCTCGTGTTAGACAGTAACATTTTAATCTGACACATTGTTTAAAAGACTGTTCTTATGTCTACCATTACATGTGGAAATAGATTAATATACAGTTGGCTATGTGAAATATGAGCTGATATGTTGAAACTCAATAAAGAAAGTGGTCAGATAAAAGTGACATGACATAACCATGTCTTTCACTGCAGTACATTTATGCATGAGAATAAACTATTTAAAAACATTCCACAACATTTTGGAGACAGATTTAAAAATAGTAAAGACAGAAATACAAGGAAAAGATCAGGCATTGGAATCATTAATGGAAAAAGAGACAGGTACATTGTGATGTGTATGATGTCATGCAAATATATTCAAAGTCAGATACACACATCCTCTGGAGTACCTGTGTGTGTTTGTTGAAGTGTTTGGACGCCCAGTTCTCGATGTCGGTCTCTGAAGAGGGCTTTCTCAAGGTGAATTCTGGGAAAATTCCACAGCTGGCGCTTGGCATCATATTCCTGGCATTTCGACTGGCCTCAAACTGGGCACAGGCTCCAAGGTCCTCTGACTGACAGGTTGAAGAAACAGAGAGAGAAGGAAAGACAGAGACAGTAAGAGGAAACAGAAAATTTCATTCATCTCTGTGTTGCAGAACATTAGAGTGGCTTGAGAGCTGAAAGTTTTTTTAGCACTCAGAGGAAGCTGACTAGGATTAATACTGACGTGTTAATACGTCAATATCCACAAGATTATTTCACTGCAACAAAGAGTCCATTAATTCCTCAGTGAAATAAGAATCTAAAGTAACAGATGTGGATCAAAAAAAAATAACATAAAAAAAGTTATTCAAAGACAGGCATGAACATCACAGCTACGAGACCTTTTTATGGTGTCCTCCTGCTTTTAGTGGCTGCAAGATTAGATACTGTATGGAGGAAAGTAAAAGATCAAGTAAACAATCTGCCTATTAGATTATGAGATAGTTGGTGTGCAAATGAAAATGTTGACCTGGTGGTGGCATCATGTTTATCCATAACAAATTTCATGATAATTTGGCCAGTAGTTGTTCAGATGGACCTTGCTCTGGACCAAAGTGTTGGTCAGATGTATGGACAGACAGACTGACAATGGATTAATTAGCCATCCACCCAGTGTCTCCTGTAGTGTGGGTTGTCAGATATGGTGAGTGAGCACAGGTTGTTTTTTTTTGGTTTCTGTACAGGCACCATGGTACCAAACCTGGCAACCTGTGATGACAAGACTGCACACAGTCACTGCACACAACCGTTTGCCAAGAAATAGTTCCAGCACATAACTCCCCCTGCAAAAAGTGTTGTTTCCCCCTGCTTCAGTCTTTATGATAAGCTAGGCTAACCGCATCCTGACTCCAGCTCTGTACTTAACAAACAAACATGAGATTGATACCCATGTGAACATCTCACCCTCAGTAAGAATGCGAATAAGCACATTCACATTTTTTCCCCACCTCAAGCTTCTGTAATGGTGGCTACTACTTTGGTATCCTTAGTCCTTCTCTGTTGCTGATTAAAGATCTCTTCTATCTCTTCTATCTCTGTTCATTTCATCCTCCATTCTCTTTCTCCTCTTCTCCATCCACTTTGTCCACTGGATTCTGCTTAGCTTCACACTCTCAGCTTTAAACTGAAGCATTGCATTACTGAATTTAAAAAGAAAGAGAAAGCAAGAGAAAAAATGTCAGAGAGGAGTGACAGCCTATTTTCTTCTTGGCTAAGTGCTTTCCAGCCCTCTTATCTCCTCGGGGCCTCTGAGGACTCAGATAAAGACATGTCATACCAACCAGTGCTTATGTGTTCATTTCATCTCTGCCTCTTTACATCACACTTTAACAACTCATCTTTTTGTATACAAATGTAGGTTGGTTGTGTTTTAGGCGAACTCACAGTGGTCTGAGACTAGAACTGATCATCACATCCCACATTTATGGCACACAAAGACATTTTCTAACTGATTTAATCAGTGTTAGGACTTACAATTTAACGTGACTGCATCTTCAGAGTCAACCCCTTCAACCTTCAAGACATATTCAAGTGTTCCTTCAGTGAGCTACTCAGAGACTCATCCTATTCCCATGTTCAGTGCTTGAATTGGAATAAAAAAAAGGTGCCAGTACTGAGTGTGCGAACTATACCATGGCTTTCGGGGGAGCGCACTTTTTTTGGGGGGGGGGGGTTTCGCTGACTGACTGTGACTCTTGTTGCAAAAAAACATTCATAGCTGCAAGCATGTATGCCTACTTGCTTGTTTCATCTGATATTAACTCCTCCCTCTAAGTGTCAGTCTGTATGACCCTAGGTCACTAAACTGGACATTGACCATTACATCTCTGCCATACTTATTATATTTTTTGCTAGTACTTTCTCCTGTGTGCACTGACGTAAAGGCGAGCTGCTGTAACAAAGAGTTTCCCTTCGGGGATCAATAAAGTATTTTTGATTCTGATTCTGATTCTGATATATAATAATCAACCACATCAAACCTCCACACGGGTATCAAGAGTCAATTAGTGATGAATCACCCTCATGCATGAATCATACATCAATAGCCTAATTTAACTGAACTTAACTTCTAACTGAATCTTTGTGGTTTATTTGGTGTGGTGTATTTTCAGATATAAGCCTTATTTTACTGGTTGCCATTTGCTTTACACCCATAGAAGAACTGTGTTAAGTTACTGCTGATGCAAACTGAACATTTCCTGCTTCACATTAAAAGTTTTCCACTGTCAAACACCAATGGGCGGCTTTTATTTAGAAGTCGCTACAGGATGCAATGTGTTCAATGAAAGTGGAACTGTTCAATAAATATTGGTCAACACAAAAACATATGGACAGTTGACAAAAACAATCTCGCCTTAAGATCCATTTAGTCGCTGTTCTGGAGCTTTCGATCATACTGTATCACATTATCTTCAGTCAGTAGAGTTTGCCTGCACAAATAACAAGAGATGTTCAAATTTCCATTTTCACTTAGCACTTTGAGTCTGAACATCTACATTTACATGACAACTGGGCCATTCCATTTGTTGATGAAGCTCATGTGATATAAAAGGAACGTGAAGTATTTCCAGTACTGGATGTATTATGTCATGATGTGTATACATTCTCCAGAGAAAAAAATGTCCATACACCACTACCCCATGTTCTAAATAGGACTAAAAGCATTCATGTTTTCTTCCAGGTGAAGCACCAATTAAAATAAATTTCTAGAAAGACATGACAGTAATATTACATAACTTGCTAACACACAATATACTGTATGTGCATTGTGTTTGGAGTGCATGGAGAAATTTAAACTCACCTGGAAGAAAACATGAATGCTTTTAGTCCTATTTAGAAGATGGGGTAGTGGTGTACTTCAGCCTCTTGTGGCCGAAATGAGTATTAGAACAACAAACACTTGATCCTGACAAAAAACCAAATGATCCTGACAAAAAACATTTTTCACCTGCCAAAACTTTTTTCCCCCACCTGTTTTAAAAGGTGAACTTTTTTTTTAGAAAAATTATCCTGGCAAAACCATTTCACAGGAGAGAAAACAATTTAGATCAGACTTAGAAAATGTATCACCACCAATTTTTTTTCTCACTTGCATCTCAGGACTTCCGTACTCATCTGCTCAAAACTATGTTAATCAATAATCTTACATCTTAGTTTTGATTATTAACATATGGGATCTCCAATAATCTTTTAATTGTTTGCAAATTGATGTTTTTATTGAATGTCACATTTACTACAATGGCTACTTAACTACATTAAGTAGCCAGAGAGCTGAAATCACTTCTTAATAAAGTTATGGGTATTGATATCCTAAAAGGATAACTCTGGTTTTTCAAAACTTGGGTCTTATTTTGGTAGTTTTGTCCATCATTTTTATCTATTATAATAACATTGTACTCATCAACGTAACTACTGAGATCTGGGAACATTCACTACAAAAAAATCAGGGCAAGAAACATGAGCTTTCAGACAATCAGACAGGTTGCACTGTTGTAATAAACTGGAATTATCCTATCCTCCTTACTGTGGACACAGACTCCCAGCATGCAGCAGTACCTGTGAGGGGTGGAGGTAAGGCTCAGGGGAGGCCAGGTTGGTCTGGACAGAGAGGCTTTTCTCCAGCAGGGCCTGGGGGAAGCCCAGCCGATCGAAGGTGTTGCGTTTCCAGTGGTGGCCATCACTCTGCGCCAGTGCCTCGTCCTCACTGAACGCCCTCACAACCGGTCCCGGTAACGGCAAAGGCACCGCCCCATCGCTCTCGTAGCCGTCTTTGGAGCCGCCGCCCTGGGCCACCCCTCCCCCCTGCCCTGAGTCCCAACTGCTCCTCTGTTTCATCACCTGCTGGGCCTCCCATGCCAGCCTGGACTGGGCCAGCATTGCCTCGGTTGCTGTGCCTGCCAGCTCCCCCTCCAGCCCTCCACAGCGTGCCAGCTCCTGGGGGAGGGATGGTTTGCGGCTCTTGCGTTTGCGGTTACCTCCAGGTGAGAAAGGACCAGGACCGCCTGTTGAGGATGAGGAAAGGGAGTGGTTCTGGCTGGACGTCCAGGATATGGAGTCTTCATAAAGCAACCTCTGGCCTCCCTCTCCACCCTCCCCACTGTAGTCCAGCAGTAGGCGGGGGTCCCTGATCAGAGACTGGCTGTGTTGCAGAGTATAAGACCCCCCATACGAGCCACCGTAGCCCCCCGTAGTACCGTAACGCAGCAGACGGTCGGTGGTCTTGAAGCGAGGGCTGGAAGACGACTGCTCCACATACACCAGCTGTTTGACATACTCCTTCCCCACAGGACTGTACTCCAGACTCTGGGTCTTTTCTGGACACTTCTGCCTGGTCAGAACCAGCTGGCCATAGGGTGACTGGCCCTGTTTGGGGGAGTGATAGATGGGGGCTGAAGACTTGCGAGCGGGTGACTTGCCGGTGCCATAGAAAGAGGAGGAGTCAGACAGGTGCATGTCAGTGGGAGGCTCCTCGTAGATGGGAGGGGGCTGGTACTCTGATGGCGGCTCCTCGTACAGCGGAGGTTCATAGGCGTAGCGGGGCGAGGGAGGCTGGGAGTCAGCTGAGGAGCGGCGATGGGTGCAGGTGCCGCCCAGCTCAGCCCGCTTCAGGAAGGGAGACTGACGGCGGTCAGCGTAGAGAACGGGGGAGCCATCGGGTTCTGAAGGCGGGTTTCCTCCAGAGGAACGGCGGATTCGTGAGGTGGTGCCCCCTCCAGAAGGAGGACCAGGGGTGGGCGGGTCGCAGGGGGAGTAACCATTTCCCTGATGTGCCAAGAAGCTGGGCTCTCTGTCTGTCACCTTGATCAGCATTCGCTCCTTCGTACCAGTGTTCCACCTGAAGGGAGAAGTCCTGAGAGAAGAGAAGAGAAGTTTTAATTAAGGGTCAGGGGAGAGAGTGATAAAGAGCTGTCTGTCGCATTCATACTATAGGGTCTGGCAATGCTTTGAAGAAGCTATTTTATTAAAGCACAGTGTGCTTCATATTTCCTACATTCCTGTTACCACCTCATATCCTTGATATCAACTGTGATAATAATCTACATGGCATCAACTTTTTGCCAGAATGTCATACTGTTCTATTTTGGTTATGTTCAAGGACAGTAATCTGGCATTTAGAATGCATTAGAAAAACGGTGTGAGGAGGTGTAAAAGTAGGTGGGGTTTGAACTTCTCTCTCAAGCTCACTTATTTCATTCTTAACACAACTTCTTCTGTCACGTTTTGTATGCACAACTGAGTGCAACACTATGAATATATTTGAGGAGAGTCTGAAAGTGTGCTGTGTTATCCACAATTGTACAATTGATTACGTAGAGACTACAAAGTCACACAAAAGACTGTTTTTCCAAAAACTGCCAAATATTTTTCAATTTACTCCTCAGCATAACACTGCCATTAGGAAAATGAAATTGCATGTGAAATGGACTTTTCATTTTCAAACTGAAAGATAATGTACAACTTTACAGTAACTTGAAATTGAAAATGCAAACAGCACTTGGTTTTAAATTCTGGAAATAGCCTTTATCATGGTCATTTTAATTTAAAATTTTCACTTTGGCTGTAATTACATATTTTCAAACATGAAAATGATAACTGAATTTCATTTTGATTGTTTTCATCTTCCAAAGAAGGCCATGACAGAGGAATTTTGAGAACCATTGCCTGAATAATTCTATTTCACTAAAATCTACTGAATTATAGTCTGTTTTTAATCCTCCTTGGTTCACTTAAAGCAAAAGTATTGCAGGAGGTTTTAGTGACAATAATCTTTAATGCAGGGACACTGCCACAGCTAATATCCACCAAACAGCAGCCTCTGGAAACAACAGACCTTTACTTCATCAGTTCACATTCACTCAGTCATTCCTCTCAGAGAGTGGGCCTCACATTCTGCTTGTTTGTCAGACAACAGGAAGGAGGAGGAGGGAGAGCAGTGTGGGATGAAGAACAAGAAGTGAACTGGGTGAGAGGGAGGGATGTGTGACATCGATTGCAGCATTGGCCACCCTCTGTTTCTTTTTTCTTTTTTTCCCCCTAAGACTCCAATGCCACACAGAAACTTATTTGTTTAAACACCTTCTGTTTCCAGGGCCAGTGCTCAATAGTGGCAGTGTGAGTGTTTGCGTACTTCTGGACGTTAATATGCATGTGTGTGTGAGAGAGGGAAGCAAAGAGGGCAGGATTAAGTATTACAGGGCTGTCCTGGCATCTACCACAACATACTTCAGACTCATAGCTCTAACCCATTTTGTTTCAGTCCATCCACCTCGCTGCTCTAAAGCTTCGCTTTCTCCATCATGTGTCTCTCTGTTCCTCTTTTTCTATCTGCCAACCTTTTCTCTCTATCTGTCTCCCAGTCCTAACTACACAGTGAACGTTGTTCGTTCTCTCCTTATCCTTAAATTATTCACGATCATTTGACCTTCATGCTGTGATGCCGTCGTAAATGACATGTTTGAAGTGTTTCCACAGACTTCAGTTGAACAATGTACAGCATACAGTTTGACACTAATTTGTGTCCATGTTCACTGTAACTAAACAGGAAACCGTAATGCTCCCATACAATGGGGCAGCAATGCTACATGAGCTTGACTAACTGGGCTAACCAGGCAAAGCTGACTAGCGTGCTACAGCTGATACACAACAACTGGTGCACTGCCAAAACATTCCGGGTAAAACACGGTACTCTAAAAGCGTACCTAGCAACATTACTGCCAAGGTACCAACAAATCCCAATGTGGATCAGACAGTGGCCAGAAGTGTGTAAATGTTGATTGTGCCAGTAGTATAAATCAGCAAAGTATACAACTAGTCACCTATTTCCACATCAGGACTACATTTCCCTTTCAATTCCATCTATTCGATTTAAACAAGCTATTAGTCTTCTCTTAATTCTTTCATAGGCAGCACACATGGAATGAGTCTCAAAAGTTACACTTTGGTGTGTAGCTCTCTGTAAAAGAAGCTGAGAATTTCTCAATGTTGGTAAAATGCTTTCATTCCTATGAAAAACCTTCATTCCATATCCCATTACTGTCAAATCGTTTGTCATGAATCAGTAAGGACATGTACTTTACCTGTCATGCTTACAAGAAGTAGTCTAGCAAAAAATGTAAACCCTTTAAATATAGCAAAAATAGAATGATGGTCTCCTGTAGACATGTACAAATTCAAATATATCATATGTCTGAATACAAAGTATGTTTTCCAATGCAAAAAATGTGTGTGTGTGTGTGTGTGTGTGTGAATTTCACAGTAACAATGCATACCAAATCAAAGGCAAAACTGACCACTTCTTTAGGTTCAGTTTAATTTTCTTTTGGTGCACCTGGTTAGCAATGGAGTAAAACTAGCAGTTTGAAGACTCCTGTTGCAATGCAAACATTAAACATAAATTCTAATTCTAAAAATCTTGCTCAACAGCATTTAATGCCCAGGCTATATTTCAACATGCGTAAATATTTCAACATCACTGAAATGCTGTCAACATACATTAAGACTCTATGCAGCCTATATTCTATATTATAAAACTCACCTTTAAACTACATTTAGTCCAGTTTTAGAATCTGAAAGTCGTTTCCGCTGCACCACAGTCATCCTCACTCAGAAATATTCACTTCAGAATCAGAATCAGAAATACTTTATCTTACTTACTTAATCTCCAACATGATGTTAACTATGATAGCAATGTTCCATCAGTGCGACCAAACACAACATGACAAATGATTGTTCAATGATCAGTGTCTTATGTGTCTTCATACAGATTTGTTTTATTTAAACAGTGATAGAATGTATGGCTAAATGTTTTGGTGCAGGGGATCTGTTGACAACCTGACAGCTGCCTTACTGCCTTATGATTTCAATCTCCTCTTTAATAATCTCTTTAATAATAATGAAAAATACCTATACTTATCTTATTCCATTTTGTTTGGTAATACTATTTTATCTTGTTTTTATCTTATCTTATATGTTTCCATATATGTAATACCTCCTTATCTTATATGTTGTTATCTTATATGTTTTTGTCATGCATGATATTTATCTATTTTTTCTTGCTTGCTTGTTTTTATTTTGCAGCAAATTGAGTCTATGCCTGCCGTATGAAATGTGCTATATAAATAAACTTGACTTGACTCTTCCATCCAGTAATAGTTTGGGTCACAGGGTGTACCGATTCGAGGAAGTTGCATACCGAACCGAACGTCCTGAACGGTTTGGGACGAATACACATACTGCTTACACCACTAGTCATTGTGTTTTGTGAAATGTCATTCTGTTTTGACCTCAGGGCCACCGTACAGTCCTGTCCCTGTCATTCACCTTTATCTGATAGCTTTTGTTGATACAGCAACTTTAGCCTCTGCTGTTGACTCAGACAATTCACCAAATAAGATGTAGACTAGTTAGGGTTGAGAAATGATGAAGTGTTAATGCCACTGCTTCCATCTGGTAACATCATTAAATGACGTCCAGGTCCGAGTAGTCTAGTCATCGAGTCCAGCCGGGCTAGCGACAAGTCAAGACCAAGAACCAAACAACACAAAACAGTACCCAATTAATATTCTTCATGCTGTGACAGTATGTATCGTGATCTGATCAAATACTACATTATAATACTGCCTATGAACATCTGATATATTTCCACACATTTGTGCATAAAGTTAAACATCTAAAATGAGAATGCTTTGTTGTTATATGGCAAAGACACACTATGGAAAATAAGCTTTACCTACACTTGTAAATGCAGAACAGTGCAGCTAATATAACTGAATTTTGTGTCGCTATGGGGACCGGACTTGAGTACTACAGCCCTGCTTTGTTTTGCAAGAAGCAAAAGAAACATAAGGATTAAACTACCTGCTTGGTTTCTTGCGCCTAAAGTATAGCAAAAATATAAAAAAAATATTGAAATAAAAGTAAAAA
Organism: Siniperca scherzeri; assembly: GCA_027580175.1. NCBI lineage: Eukaryota > Metazoa > Chordata > Actinopteri > Centrarchiformes > Sinipercidae > Siniperca > Siniperca scherzeri. The sequence continues at coordinate 2,200,999 of CM050859.1, forward strand.
TATACGAGCATAAGAGCAGCGGCAAGGCTCAGGAGGTAGAGTTCCTGGTTCGATCCCCAGCTCCTCCAGTGAGTGTGTTGAAGTGTCCTTGAGCAAGACAATGAACCCCGAACTGCTCGTGATGAGCAGGTTGGCACCTTGCATGGGAGCCTCAGCCATCAGTGTATGAATGTGTGTGTGTGTGTGTGTGTGTGAATGGGTGAATGTTGGCATGGGTTGTAAAGCGTTTTGAGTGGTCGGTTGACTAGAAAAGTACTATATACTGTATGTGTATATATGTACGTATGTATATATGAGTAAGATATTTGTCATATAAGTCAAATAAGACAGTAAAGTGTTGAATATTGGGTGGAAATTGAGTCAAGGACTATATCTGTTCTTTCAATAAAAGTGAATTAAAAAATGTTTTATTTACAAATAATGACAATCAAAGAAAAAGTGCTCAAACTGAATTTAAATGATTCTGCTTTTCAGCAAGTCTGTGGAGATCAAAGACAATTACAATGAAATATGAATAGAATGAGAAAAAAGCTAAACAATATCCCAACCCCTTTGGTCATTTGTTATGACTTACATAACACATCAAATCTCAATGCCTCTACAATATAAAGGAAGACATGATAATACTATCTGATATGCAATAAGTCACTTGCAGTTGTCCTGATGTGGTTACTCTGAGCCATCTTTGCCCCATGGAATCATGGACAGATACATCAAACTGCATTCAAGATTCAAAATACATGCAGAGAAGTGAAAAGTGCATATAGTATTTTCTTCACATTTACAAAACACATGCTTATGTGTTCATTCATTGGGTTTTATAAATCTAAATGAACATGGAATTGTCCATATGCACAAGCCCACCAAATTTACTCACCTCTGTGTGTCACGGCTACGTTGTGGTTCAATGTACACAGGAAACATTTCAGAGTGTCTGTTCTTCAGAAGCCACACTTAGATTCAATACTTCATTGCCATTTTAACATAGTCGATAGGGATTTGGTTTGGTGAGCTCACACAAAACAACTGAGAGTCTGAAATTTATAACATATAATATAGTTTAGAGTTGTTTTGCCGACATTTTGCGTGTTTTACAAGCTTAAATATAAGTTTGCAGTTAACAGGTAACAGATGCTTTGTGGCTGTACTTGACTTAAATAATGTTGCACAAATGGAAAATTAGGCTACATTGTAAATACTGCATTTTAATTTTCAAATTTGAATTAATATTTAAATATTGTCCACTGTACAGCAGGGTACAACTTAGATAAAAAATTAAAAATTAAATTAAATGTCAAAATATGGTCATAGAACGCCCGTACAGGTATGTGAAAATGAAAATTGGATTATATAATTTTCAATTTTACTCAAATAACACATACAAATGTGGAAAATTAGAATGTTATTGTGGAATTACATTTTCATTTTACACGTTTACAGTATCATTTTAATATAATCCCCTGTACGCTTCCATACTTTCAGTTGTCTGACAACAGAAACAGAAAACTGTGTAAATGAGAAAAACTTTATTATGAATTCAGCTTCATTAAAACAAAGTAACGGTGATTGCAGAGAGCAGCAAGGGACAGAACGGAGGTTTAACAGACTGTCTCCCTTTCTTCTTCCCTTGCTTACAAAAAACTAGTTTTGCTGTGTATGTGCATAGACAAAGTCAGAAACAAATACAAAATCATTTTAAGTCAATTGCCAAAAAATATAGGCTTTATATACATCCACAAGTAAATTTCATGCTTCAGACTACCCCTCCAGTGCAGCTCAGCAAGGAAACACTGTGCGGGGAAACACAAAAAGGGAATTTTGTACAAATCAAGCCTATCCTTCGGGGACACATTTCAGACTAAAGACAAGTTAATCCCCATGTCCCCAATTGAGAAAAAGCTGGTTAGGGTTTGGATAAGGTTAGGGTTAGGCAAGTAATGGTTAGGGTTAGGGGTTAGGGTAAGTCACCAGGAAATGAATGTAAGTCTATGTGATGTCCCCAAAAGTGACATAAGTAACCATGTATGGAGAGAGAGAGAGAGAGAGAGAGAGAGAGAGAGAGAGAGAGAGAGAGAGAGTGTGTGTGTGTGTGTGTGTTGGTAGACATTTCACATATAACCAGATCCAGTAATGGATGTATGAGAGCAGATCTCCCAGCCATCTGGCCTGACAGTCTGCAGCTGTGCCACCAGGCCTCTCACCACACACACACACACACACACACACACACACACACACACACACACACACACACACACACACACAGTATACATGTGGACACAAACATGTATGCACACATGCGCGATCAAAGATTTGACAACATAAGTAACTTCAAGGCCAGTTTTTTGGACTATCCATGAATAATTCCCTTTCACAGTAAAAAAAACATGGGGGGGGGGGCAAGTAAAGGTGCAGGAGTGGGGATAATTATTGTGCCTGTGATGGCCATGGCCACCCCAGGCTAAAGTCTGGCTGCCCCACACATCACCATATTTGGGGTTGCTCATTTTTTTCTTGTGCGGAATCATATCTCTACTGCAGCAGCTCCACTAGGAATACTTTTTAAAAGCACACTCATTTGGTTGTACTGCCCCTCCCCCACTCACTCTGCGTTCAACTCACTTGCTGCTGTAGTCTGAGGGGAGGTCAAACATGCTGTTGCTGAGTTTTGCTGATGTGGAATAACACCAAAGTCACCCCTGTAATTACCAGAAGTGCAATTACCAGACACATGTTTCATTGACAATGGTTTTAACTGTTTCATGAATGGAAACAGTTGAATGTCCAAATGATAAGATTACTGGTTGTTTTCACATCTTGTGTAGATTTGGACCCAGAGAACCCAGTCCAGATAAGTGCTTGACATCATTGTCATCCTAAAAAAACTCTGCAGCAGGTCATGATGAAATCAAGGCTAAGCTTTTAAAAGAAGTGGCAGTTAGTAAGCCACTAACTCATATCCTCTCAGTGTCTTTAAAAACCGGGTTGTCCCAAAACACCGGAAAGTCACAAAGGTCATACTATTATTTAAAGCTACAGTAGGTAACTTTTATAAAAATTACTTTTTGGCATATTTGCTGAAACTGTCACTATATCCTAACCAGACTGTCCTCACCAGAAAAATGTCCATATAGGTTGTTTGTACAAGCAGCTTATTACGACCCATGTTTACGTTTATTGTAGGATACGACCTCTAGTTGTCATAGTTTAGGGTTTTGTCCTTTTTCCTGTTTTTTTTGTAGTGGTCTCCTCTCCTCATGTGTCTTGTGGTTTTACTTCCTGTCTTTGTTTGCTTTCCCTCCAGTTTAGATTGTTGGCCCTGCCTTGATTGATTGCACCTGTGTCCCGTTGTCTCCCCTACCTAAGTGTATTTGGTCTGTTTTTTTTCCTTTGTTCATTGTCAGTTCGTTGTCCTTGTCATGTGCATTTTCGGTTGTACCATGTCAAGCATCCCGGCATTTCTTATCTGTGAGTTCTGTCGAGTTGATTCTTTGTTCCCTTGGACCTTGCCTGGATTATGGACTTTTGAACTTTGCCTGCTCCCTGTCGTATTTGTTTGCCTAGTTGGACTGATTCCCTGGTTTTGACCACTGCCTGCCTGAAACCTGTGTAAGCCTTTATTCTTTATTAAATCAATGCACTTTACCAGCCTGCCTCTGTTGCCTGCATTTGGGTCCTATTCCTTGTGTTCCCTGCTCCCTGCAACCACACAACACTAGTGGTTGTGGTAATTATGACAGGAGCAAATTAGACATCAGGTGACTTAGTCTAAATGGCTAAAAAGTCTGCTTATGGATATGGTGGGGTGGGTGAATGATACAAACAAATAAAGGACTTTCACCCAGTAGTCAACGTTGACTTATTTAAAGTTTTAAGTTACATAAGTTACATAACATTACGTAGGTCGCCTTTTCCCTGATGGTCTGAATAAGTTGCTAAATTTTGTCGCTAGTCGCTTTTTAGAAATAAAGTTGCTAAGAGGGTCTGAAAAGTGACTACCTTCTGAATAGAGAACAGCATGTATCTATAAATGGTTGTATCTCTAACAGAATCAAGCTATATTGCATTGTATATTGTGTCAAGGCTGTATTCTTGAACCACTTCTATTTCTCATCTCTATAAATGACTTTGCTTGGATGTCTGATTCTGCATTGCCTATTCTTTTCGCTGATGATACCAATATTGTGATATCACAAGCAAACTTTGGTTCCTTGATCAGTAGTGAAAAGTGGCTCTGGATTTACAAACTTTCCCTAAATGTCGAAAATCAAATTTCATCATTTTCAGAAACAAAAATTATCTAAAGGAAGATGCTACACTGTTTGTTAATAATATTGAAATCAACCAAGTCACTTCTACAAAATGTTTAGGGGTATTAGCAGATGATAAACTGTCCTGGAAAGACCACATTGAGTATGCATGCAAAAAAACAAAAAAACATGAAGTCTTTTGGCAGCATTGGAAAAGTTTGTCCATTATCAATCCTGTCTAACACTCTATTATAGTTTAATGTATCCATACATATAATACTGTAACATTGTTTGGACTAGTACATATCCCTCTTTCCTTCAAAAACAAATAAATTTTTAAGATTAGCAATTGCGTCAAATCGCCATGAACCATTGGTTCCCCTTTTGAAGAAATTAAATTTCCAACATCAATATCTATCAAACATGTATCTTTATGTATAAATGTACCTTTCAAAAGTACAGCTTACCAAATGTATTTCACAACTTCTTTTTAATTAATTCTGATGTCCATTCATATCCAACCACACCAACAGTGGTCACTATTCAAGTGACCATTGTCGCAGCCGGATTGGGTCTCTGTGTGCAGTGAGTTGCGCCAACATGAAACAGCACACCGTCACCACCTCAGATGAGACAGCGAGCAAGTGGCAATCTCCGGCAGCTAGTGTCACTTTGTGGCAGGCAAGCAGCACTCGTTCAGCAGGAAAACCCACAGGAGTGTGCATGGTTTGTTGTCACGACAGGTCAGCAGCCATAACTCTGTTATAGGATGGTTGTTGAGCAAGCACGTTCTTTGTTCTTTTTTGTTTTTCATTAATTTTATGTAATTACTTCTGTCACGGAGGTCATGATTTCACCTGTTTAATAAAAAGGAACAAAATTACACTCTTTACCAAAATTACTTTTATATGTAGGTTACTTAATAAATATAAAATAAAAATATGCTACATGTTTACACATTTCTATTTACAAACTTCCCAGTTTCACTGTTTCATGTTTGTTTTTCACTTCTTTGTAACATCTAAGCAGCAGCAGCGGCAACTGACATTGACATAGTTAAGTGGTGTAAATATTACATATTATTCTTACAGGGTGCCACAAGCTGCCACAGAGTGACACCAGCTGCCATTAGATGTCACACTAGTGTCACAGAGTGCCACGCTGCCAGTGGCTGCCACAGAGTGCAAGTAGCTGCCACACAGGCTGCCACTAGCTGCCACAGAGGCTGCCACTAGCTGCCACAGAGTGCCAGTAGCTGCCACAGAGGCTGCCACAGAGTGCCAGTAGCTGCCACAGAGTGCCAGTAGCTGCCACAGAGTGCCACTAGCTGCCACAGAGTGCCAGTAGCTGCCACAGAGGCTGCCACAGAGTGCCAGTAGCTGTCACTAGCTGCCACAGAGTGTCACAGAGTGCCAGTAGCTGCCACTAGCTGCCACAGAGTGCCAGTAGCTGCCACAGAGGCTGCCACAGAGGCTGCCACAGAGTGCCAGTAGCTGTCACTATCTGCCACAGAGTGCCAGTAGCTGCCACAGAGGCTGCCACAGAGTGCCAGTAGCTGCCACAGAGGCTGCCACAGAGTGCCAGTAGCTGTCACTAGCTGCCACAGAGTGTCACAGAGTGCCAGTAGCTGCCACTAGCTGCCACAGAGTGCCAGTAGCTGTCACTAGCTGCCACAGAGTGCCAGTAGCTGCCTCTAGCTGCCACAGAGTGCCTCTAGCTGCCACAGAGTGCCACTAGCTGCCACAGAGTGCCTCTAGCTGCCACAGAGTGCCTCTAGCTGCCACAGAGTGCCAGTAGCTGCCACAGAGTGCCAGTAGCTGCCACAGAGGCTGCCACTAGCTGCCACAGAGTGCCAGTAGCTGCCACAGAGGCTGCCACAGAGTGCCAGTAGCTGCCACTAGCTGCCACAGAGTGTCACAGAGTGCCAGTAGCTGTCACTAGCTGCCACAGAGTGCCAGTAGCTGCCACTAGCTGCCACAGAGTGTCACAGAGTGCCAGTAGCTGCCCCTAGCTGCCACAGAGTGCCTCTAGCTGCCACAGAGTGCCACTAGCTGCCACAGAGTGCCTCTAGCTGCCACAGAGTGCCACTAGCTGCCACAGAGTGCCAGTAGCTGCCACAGAGGCTGCCACAGAGGCTGCCACAGAGTGTCACAGAGTGCCAGTAGCTGCCTCTAGCTGCCACAGAGTGCCTCTAGCTGCCACAGAGTGCCACTAGCTGCCACAGAGTGCCACTAGCTGCCAGTAGCTGCCACAGAGTGTCAGCTAAAGCTAAATGTGCGTTCCCATAGAAGAGAGTATTTTCTGCAACAATTGAACCATCTAAGGTCCAAAATGAACCCATTGCAAGCAACGTGATTCCTAGGAACAAAATACAATTATGGAACTCATGAGAAATTCATAATTATTCAATATAATATTAAAACATTAAAAACACACCTTGATATTGCTAATCTTGTAAATTGATGATATGTTATCTTACCAAAGCACTCTCAATTATCTAGTTTATTTCAATTGTTACAACTGCACATATTACACTTACACCTATAGCATAAGTAGATATTACTGCTGAATACCATATTGTGTCTTCAGTGCAATTATCCTGTTCATTGAATTTCATCTGTGTTAACAATAATAAGTTATTATTAAAAGCAAAACTTTAATTAATCTTGCTATTTGATTCTAAGTAGTGGTACTATGAGTATAATTACATAGTTATTTATCAAAGGTGTTAAGGGATTCCTTGCATAAGAGGATTAATAAACACAGTAAATGACTTAACACTTACATATGTGTGGAACTTCTAACGTCATGTATTTGTTTATTTTATATTTCATACTATTTACCTACATTTTGTGTTTTATTATCCCTAAATGCTACCTGGCTTAGATGGTTCATCTTGATTTACAGCCTTGCAGCATTCTTGCTTTACCTATCGGCCAATCATTGTAAAGAAGTTTTTGAATGAGAAAGGTGTTGGTCTTAAATCAAGCATTGCAACTTCAATGGGATCTCTTGGTGTAATGTCATACAAAATACCTCTTACATGAGCCGTTGTAATTGCACACAAGCAATAAAAGTTTTAAACGCACTTGTATGTCTCTCTGTAAAATAATCCAGAATTGTGGTGCATCTAGACTTTTATCCTTGCTCTTTGTGACAGTGTACACAATTAACATACAGTATAAAACATGGTACTATTGGCAATGCTTTAGCAAATAACTTCACTGTTTTTATTTGTCCAAGCGTTCCTGTATACAGGAAAGGTTAAAGGTCTTTATGCACCACAAGAAATTAAATGCATATACTTTTTTATTATTTGTTCTTCATGCATGTTGAAGGATAGATGTGACCAGGTGACGAGAGGAGGGTGGTTAAATTCACTCAGGCAAACAGGCAGTGTAGGTTCAAAAGGGACAACACAAATATAAATTAAGGCTAAATGACAAAATGCAAAAATCATACAAAAGGCAAACAGCAAATAACAAGCAATGTGAAATGTGGACTTTTTTAATAGTCATTTAAAGTAAAGTAAATTAAAGTACATTTAGATACACAGATGATTTGTGATGTGGTCATTTGATGATGGTGAAATTAATTAATATTTGTGTGAATAAACAGAGGGTATTTGTAAAGCAAGGTCTAGAGAAATGTTTGCTGTAGTGCAATCTACTCACCCGGTGCGCTCCTTTGAATAGAGGTGTATGTACTACGGGAGCTATGGCGGTGGTATGTGGTGAATGAAGATGTCATGCAGTTGAATGAACGATTAACAACATACAGTTATAGCACAAACACAAACTGGTGGCAGTACTAGCTTCCATGATGTGGGGCAAAGTCGCCTCGTCACAATGCAATTAATAGAAGTAATATAGTAATATATAAATGAAAAAGGGTCTTTCTATTCATAAATTAGTTTGTTTCTATTATTTCTATTATTATTTGTTTCTTTCTATTTCATTTTCAATATCAAAGTGACTTTGAAATGTTTTGTGAGGAGTTAATCGATAAGGGCTACGAGGTGGATGGTTCTTTTGAGGAGAGCGATTAGTTTTTGGGTCAGGATTGATTGGCAGGTTTGTTCAATGTTAAATAATTTTTTTTGTCGTTTAAAATATGTTTAAATATAGTCTCCTGTCTTCCTATTTTTTATATTTAATGTTCTTATGTAAATGTTCTACATTTTTTCTCCCCCTTCTTAAAAAAAATTAAGTTTATTTATTATCAAAACAAAATGCTATAACAGCTGGAGCTGTGTCTCCCTCTGTCTCTTCCCAGCCTGTTCCTTTGTTTCCTCAGTTCCCTAGTCTCCCCTTGTTGGTGTTTTGTTGTTCTGGTGTTACCTCAGCAGAGGTAACCTGGGTTTCCCCCATTTGTATATAGTCTCTGCTCCCCTGTTCCCCTGTGCCTTCATTAAATGTTACCTTTAATGCCCTGTGTTCTTGAGCGTTGTTCATTGTATGTTAGTTTGAATTCCCAGTGTTCCCTAGCTCTATTAATTGTTATACTAAAACTACCTTCATGTCAACACTGTTTCCTGATTGCAGGAAATGAATGTTTTTTTCATTGATGAGACAAGACGGGACTAAAATGTTAGTGGTGGGCTATTGGACATTCAAAAAATGCATGATATTTTCCCCCAATTGTGTGTCCAGCCTGTCTGTCAAATTATAAACAATGCATCTCAGTCATTGATTGATGTGTGCCAATTCATGTGACATGTGCAGATTCCCAGAATCCCAGGTGATGCTGTCCCAAACTGACAGCAAGTTAACGGGTTAATGTGTTAGCCAACGTCAGCTCTCCAGCTTCAAAGCTTGTGCGTGAAACATGCAGGGGTTGACAATTAACGTTATAACTTGTCCTGGACAAGTCAACTTTTTGTTCGGACAGGTGAAATGCTTTATCATATATTGTCCTACTGAGAGAAACATATGGGGGAAAAATGTTTAAAGAGACAAAACATTTTGACTAAAAGTTGACTAAAATATAATGACTTTTCGACAATTAAAACTGGACTAAAACGTTTTGAGTTGTCGACTAAAATTATGAAGGATAAAATGACTAAAATGTGACTAAAACTAATAGCACGCATGTGTGTCGCAGAACGTCTTGCTTTTCATTTAGGGGCCTATGTTAACAGATTAGAGCAGCCACACAGGGGCAGCCTCCTTCCACCTCAAAAGTATCAGGCAGCGTGCCAGGATGGTAGTAAAGGCAACAACTTTATGGCCCGTCACAGGTAACTGCATCCCTTCAGGATTAATTCCAAACAGTGACATAAGAGGGTTTGGATTTATTTTAACTGTTAAGACTATAGAGAGAGCTTCCAAAACCCCTCTAATTTGGGACAGAGCCAGAACATGGGAATCAATGTTGCATCCACAGACTGACATCATTATAAATGAAATTGCACTCTCGTCTGTTGGATTAGAAGACATGATGGTATCAATCATTTTGTTAGAACCAATTTTTTGGAGAAATTGTGGGATAGTAATATAATGCCTAATCTGTAAATACCTAAAAAAATAAAATAAAGGAAGTGGGTATATTAAAGTTTTTTGACAACTGTTCGAAAGAGGCAAATTTTCTACAAAGAGGTCATTGAAACATTTCAGACCCCTCTCATGCCACACGTTGAATGCTGTGTCCTGTATTGAGGGTGGGAAGAGGTGGTTGAATGCCACCGGGCTAGAAAGGCACATATTCTTGTAGATTATAATGTTTTCTGAATTGTGAGTAGATTCTGAGTGAGCGACTGACTACAGGGTTAGTATTGGACATGTTCAATGATAATGGCATTGACATGCCGATTAGAGCTGGTAAGGAAACAGAGGCACAGAGATGTTTCTCCTTCCTTACCCAGGTAGGATAATTTTTGTCTAAATGGTGATGTGTCCAGTATGACACACAGTGCAAACTGGCTTTTTGCAGATAGTCTTTACGCAAACCGGCACAGCTTTTCTAGCCTTTATGGCACTGGTTTAGCAGCCCGCGAGTCAAGTCAGTGAGTGAGGTACACACACACACACACACACACACACACACACACACACACACACACACACAGAGAGAGAGCAGAGATGAGTCGGAGAAATAATTTCACATGGCGTGCTCTAAAAAGAGAAAAATAGACAGCGAAACAGAGCTTTTAATCAAGAATGGACAGACTCTTGCATGTTCAATCTTCCCACAGGCAGTTCAAAACCAGTGTGTCTCATATGTTCCGAGATTGTGGCGATTATAAAAAGCAGCAATGTGAAGCGCCACTATGAGACAAAGCACAGAGCATCTTTTGAGCAGGTTAACAAGGGGGACAGATTTTGGTAATTTTTCTAACAAGGGTCATCTTAATTGCATTAATTCTGCCTATGACTGAGATGATAATGGGGGACCAATTAGCCAAATCCTGTTTGGTTATCCAAAGTTTTTCTTCACAAGGTCTGTAAAATTCTTTGTTACTATAACTCCAAGGTAAGTGAAGCTGTCCATAGTTATTTTAAAAAGTAACCTGATGTCCTCAAGTGTTAAAAAGCCCAGATTTAATGGCAACAGCTCATTTTTATGCAGGTTTAAATTATAACCTGAGATCTCCCTAAACCATTATAATAGAATAAGAATTAGAGGAATCGCCGTCTTATTGTTAGATACGTAGAGAAGGAGATTGTCGGCATTAAAAGGGACAACTTGTGTTCCATGTTCCTTCTATTTATACCTGGTATGGCGTGATTAGATCTTATAGCTAGAGCCAGGGGTTTGATGGCCAAAACAAAGAAGAGGGCTCAGAGGGCATCCCTGACAAATTCCCAGTGCAGCTCAAAAGGCTTGCAGTATAGATTATTAGGGTGGGTTCACACATAAAGGTCCGGTCCCTGAATTGAACCAATGCAAGGATGATACATTGTTTAAATTTTCGAACTAGTCTGGTTTGCTTTCGCAAAGGCAAAACTCAAACTGGTCCAGAAATTGTAAACAAAATGTTAACATGTGGTGGTGTCATTCGATTACTGGACATACACAGAGTCGGCTCCACGAGGAGGCACCAGGGGACAGTGCCCCCCCCATTCACTGTGCCCCCTCACTTGTATAAAGGCATGTCAATGTTTTCTCATGACTGTCCTACCCTCTGGCAGTCTCACTCTTTCTCTGTCCTGTTCTTCTCTACTATTCCCTTGCTATCTCCTTCTTCCTTCCTGCTGATTCTCAAGTGTTCTGACTGTGGATACTTACTTTTAATGAAAATAATCTATTCTACAAATAACAAGAACAAAATAAAAATTAACATTCTGATTAATAGCGGGTGGGTGAAATAGGGTGAAGTGTCTCCCCATTAAGAGAGAGGCTGTGCATATTTATGCACGAGGCACAGCAGTCTACTCAATTGATTATTTAAATCTCCCGACACACCGACAGGATCGGTCAGGATTTAATGTTAATTAATGTTCTGTGTTCTTCTAAACATCCAAAAGGTCACACACACACAGTCCAGGTTCATACAGTAAGTGTTTGGAGTAAAGCAGCTGTCCTCCTGATAAATCCTGAGCTCCATCAGAACAGTCTAAAAAAAAAAAAATTCAGAAGCTAAAAGTTTAATTCTGTGTCCTCAGGAGTTTCCTCTGTCCTGTCAAGTTTATAACTACAGTTTTAAGTTTTGCTGCCTAAATGTCCCACCATGTTTTCGTGTGCATACTGGCGTAATTATTTGGTAGATGCTATACTGACCTATGAATACAGTGGTGTGAAAAAGTGTTTGCCCCTTCCTGATTTCTTTTTTTTTTTTGCATGTTTGTCACACTTAAATCTTTCAGATCATCAAACAAATTTAAATATTAGTCAAAGATAACACAAGTAAACACAAAATACAGTTTTTAAATGAAGGTTGTTATTATTAAGGGAAAACAAAATCCAAACCTACATGGCCCTGTGTGAAAAAGTGATTGCCCCCTAAACCTAATAACTGGTGGGGACACCCTTAGCAGCAACAACTGCAATCAAGCGAAAAGTCAAGATTTGGGCCTGAATCCATCAACAACAACACTACTAAAAAGTGTTTTGGGGGTTTAGTTACTCTTTAAAACAGCTCCAATATGGCTGAAAGCGATCAGTAAGCAGTAAAATAAGGCTGATATCTGTAAGTACAGACAGGCATGTAGAAGTGAAACTACTGTAAACTCCAAACCATAGAAACTCAGTTAGAAGATACAAAAGTGCTAAGTGCTGAACTAAGACTTTAAAAACAGAGCTGTCACTAATCATCAGCAAAGACACACATGTTGAGCCAATCAGTTTAGCACAAGACACAGCTTGGTTGAGAGAGGATATGTATGCAATGTAATCCAGAATAACCACATACTACTACTCAATAATAAACATATAGTTGAATTAACACTGATAGTGTCAACAAAAACTGAACATTACAAACATAACATCACAAAGATAGAATTTATGGTGATGTTATACAGTTAAGCCTAGTTTCCAACCAAAGTACCTTCAGCCCATTGTTGTCTGCATTTCCACAGCGGTCTAAAGCCCGGCAAAGACTAGGCAAATTACACCCATTAGGTTACACCCATCACACAGCTGCATAACGTTATTGTTTTAACTTCTTAAACACATCACCTGCAATTCAGCATAAGGACCTTTGCTTATTTTAACTTATGCACTCTAACCAGTTTTAAATACTGAGCTTACCGGTGTGATATTGACAGCCACTACTTCCTCAGAGCATTGTAAATATTCAAATAGTCAAGTCAAGTCACATTTATTTATAAGCACGTTTAAAAACAGCAGTGCTGCACAAATTTAAATGAAAACAGGCTGTAAACTGCCACGACAAAAATATATGAAACAATAACACAATAAAATAAAATAAATAGAGAATATATAAAAAAAAACAACACAAATAGAATCCAAAATGTCAAAACTCAGTCTGATTTAGCAGCCAAAGAATAAAAATGGGTTTTCAAATGAGTTTTAGAGTGGTATTACATTTCAGTGGTAGATAAATCTGAGAGTCAGATGCGTTACAGAGGAATGCGTTACCATATTTTTTAAAGATAGAACTCAAAGGAAGCATGTAAAGGGAAAAGAGGACTAGAGCAAGGATGGAACCCTGGGGAACACCACAGCTGAGGGGAGTTGATGAGGATGAAAGCTCACACAATTTAACTGAAAAGCTTCTGTCAGTTAAATATGATTTAAACCATTTAAGGGCAGTTGGTTTAATGCCAACACATTGCTCCAGCCGAGAGAGAGGATGCCGTAATGCTGTGCTTAGATCTAAAAGTACCAAAATTGCACAATCCCCAGAGTCAGTTTTCAATAAAAGTTTTAAAAGTGCAGATTCAGTGCAATGAAGTGCTTTAAAACCAGACTGAAATACTTCAGTAACACCATTATATCTAAAAAGTTCTGAAGCTGCACAAGAACAATTTTCTCCAGCAATTTAGAAATTGGTCTAAAATTAGAGAGAACTGTGGGATACATGTTTGGCTTTTTAATAAGAGGCTGTACCACATCATGCTTAAAATCAGCAGGAACAAACCCAGAGACGAGACAGCTATTCATAATAGATAATACACTTGGCCCAACAGTATCAAAGACATCCTTGAGAAACCTAGAGGGAACAATGTCCAGGGAGCAAGTTGTGGGCTTCAAGTGACCAACCACTTCATCCAGACAAGAAAAAGACACAGGCTCAAAGTGGTCAAAAACAGCTGAACATATGGGGGGGCAGATTGGTCATAGGCAATAGGTGTGATTTGTGAATTCCAGCGATCTTATTAACAAAACACAAAACAACACAGCAGAATTAATAATGCAAGAACAGCATGCGGGAAGCTGAGGTTTGACAGATTGCCATGGCAGAGATATCTCAATTATAACAGGCAAGTGGTCAGAGAAATTTATGTTACACACTTCAATGTCACAGAAAGGCAGGTGACTAAATAAATGTCCAAAGTATGTCCATATTCATGTGTGGGGCATTTCACTGACTGAACAAGATTAAAAGAGTCAGTAAGGTTTAAAAAGTCCCTAGCCAGAGATTTGATTAGGGCAGCAGACATGAATATTAAAGTCCCCAGTATTAAAACACTGTCATATCTCAGCATAATTCCTGCCAGAAATTCAGAGAAGTCTTGAATAAAATCCTTGCTGAATTTGGGTGTTCGGTTAACTAGCACACACAACACCGGAGTCAATAGATTCATTTGAAATTGAGTTCAAAGCTGAAACAGACCTCAGCCGCTATTTGCCGGCAATTAAAACTGTTTTTAAAAACAGCGGCTAGCCCTCTGCCCCGACCGGTTGTCTGAGGAGAGTTAAAATAATTACAGTCAGGAGGGACAAGTTCAGAAAATGGGATTAACTCAATGACATTCAGCCAGGTTTCAGTCATAAGTAGAAAATCCAGAGCTTGGGAGGTGAAGAAGTCATTGAGAATAAAAGTTAAATTTGCTAGCGATCAAGCATTAACCAGAGCCAACCTGATTAAAACCAGGTTGTCAGCCAATGTAGATTCACTCCAACTCTACGGAGACGAGGCAATCGGTATCGGGAAGCTGGACAGGAAGATCTCTAGATATGCATTACAGACAGGAGGCTCTGTGCCTAATAATGGTCAGTATGGGGAGAATTTCCGCTGAGAGAGGTAATGACACATGAGGCCATTGGGGAGCTAGTGGGGGGAACAGTGCTCTGAGGTGCCACTGTGGGCAGAGAAGGAAATGAAAGTTCGGTGAGGGGGTGTGTGATGTAAAAAGTCAGTCACGTGCAGCGGACTGTACAGCATGCTGCAAGTTAGCCGCTAGCATTTGGCTACCCAGCCTGTCGGGGTCGAATCCATTAGTCTTGAAAAGGGAAGAGCGATCCCAAAACAGATTAAAATTGTCAATAAAACCTATATTGTGAGCACTGTAGGTGAACTGGAGCCAAGTGTGGAGGCTGAGGATTCCGCTGAAACGCCCTGCTCTGCAGGCCAATGTGGGAATAGGACCAGAAATAAAAACAGACTTTCCACAAGTACTTGCTAAAAGCTAAAAAGGTTGTTAAAATCCTTTTTGGTCAGCTCAGACTGCTTACAAGCTACATCCTTTGTCCCCACATGGACAATCACTCGATTTGTAGAATACGGGAGTGAGCGCAGCAGCCCCGGGAGCTTGTCCAGGATGACAGCGACCGTGGCTCCAGGGAAGCAGTGAGTGGCTGCATTGAAGAAACGGATGTTTCTGGTTATGGAATCCCCAACTATTAATATGGCTGGGGAGAAGAGGGAGAAGGAGGTGACGGCTCATGGCAGGAGAGTGCGGGATTTGTTTCCGCACTGTGTGAAGAGGTTGCCGACTGAGGATGGGGTGTCTGAGCAGGTGAGTGATGTGGTGAGGCAGCGGCGTCAGACCTGGATTCCCTGTCGGTATAGGGCAAGGAAGACCTCCAGAGCATCTGAGCATAGCCTTTGTCAAGATCCTTTGACAGGACGCGGAGGTCATTGCCCGGGATGACGGCAGTTGAACTGGCCCCACAGTGGAATGACGAGCCACCAGAACACCGTTAGACACCAGTGGAGGGAAAGCCGCAGTGTCGGCAGGTGCCGTCCGTAGAAAAGGGTCCAGGTCGGGACGAGTCAGAACCGCAGGAGCATCAGCTGGGTGGACCGGAGTCTCGTCAGACAGTGCCATGTAGTGGTTAGAGAGGCTTATGCGAGGGGGTGAGGTAGCCTCGTCCAGGTCTCTCTTGTGACCACGGACCACCACCTCTGCCTAGGATGCCTGATGGTTTGGTGTCGAGCTGGAAGAAAGCCGTAGACAAGTGACAGAGAGTGATATTCAACACTTTCTGTCACTTTTTAATGGACGGGTGATAGATGGTGACCTTTGACCTTTGATTAAATATGAATTAAACCCAGCCCACTTGATCCTCCCTCCCTCCGGAAGTGGGTGGCGCTATGCGTGGACCAATGAGCATGAAACAAGCGTGGTTAGCAGGAGCCAATGAGCGTGAAGCTAGCGGTTATGAGTAGGAGCCAATGAGCGTGAAGCAGGCGTGGTGAGCAGGAGCGAATGGGAGTGAAGCATCAGAATCAGAAATACTTTATTGATCCCCGAGGGGAAACTCTTTTGTTACAGCAGCTCGCCTTTACGTCAGTGCACACAGGAATAGAAGTACTAGCAAAAAATATAATACACTATAATACAGGTCAGAAAAATAATTAAGTACCAAGTGGGTATAAGTATAAAATAAAACAATTGTGAAGTACCAAGTGGGTTGATGATGATAATACGGTATAAGGTAATGGTGCATTAACTGTCAAGTTAAGTGTAGCCTATTTAAGGTTATAATGAGACGGAGGATATTGCACAGCAGTAATAGAGGGATGAGTAATATCAATATCAATAAATAAATAGGGAATTTTAAACTAAAATATTGCACAGGAGTATTATACAGAATATTGCACAATTATGTCAAGTATTGCAGAGATGTAATGATCAATGTCCAGTTTAATGACTTAGGGTCATACAGACTACCCTTTGAGGGAGGAGTTAAAGAGTTTGATGGTCACAGGCAGGAATGACTTCCTGTGGCGCTCTGTGGTACTTTTTGGGGGGATGAGTCTTCCGCTGAAGGTACTCCTTTGCTTGACCAGCATGTCATGGAGTGGGTGGGTGACACCGTCCAAGATGGCATGTAGTTTGGCCAGCATCCTCCTCTCTGACACCACTGCCAGAGAGTCCAGCTCCACCCCCACAATGTCACTGGCCTTACGGCTCAGTTTGTTGAGTCTGTTAGCGTCCGCTACCTTAAGCCTGCTGCCCCAGCATGCAACAGCATACAGGATAGCACTGGCAACCACAGTCTCATAAAACATCCTCAGCATTGTCCGGCAGATGTTGAAGGACCTCAGCCTCCTCAGAAAATAGAGGTGGCTCTGGCTCTTCCTGTACAGAGCTTGAGTGTTTAGTTTATTGTCCATGTGTACTCCCAGGTACTTGTAATCCTTTACCATGTCTACACTGACCCCCTGAATTGAAACCGGGGTCACTGGTGCCTTGGCCCTCCGTAGATCCACAACCACCTCCTTAGACTTTGTTGCATTGAGCTGCAGATGGTTCTGCTCACACCATGAGACAAAGTTCCCAATCACAGCCCTGTACTCAGACTCATCACCACCGCTGATACATCCCACCACAGCAGAGTCATCAGAAAACTTCTGAAGGTGGCAGGACTCTGTGTGGTAGCTGAAGTCCGTGGTGTAGATGGTGAAGAGGAAGGGAGAGAGGACAGTCCCCTGAGGGGCCCCAGTGTTGCTGACCACGCTGTCCGACACACAGTGCTGCAGGCACACGTGCTGTGGTCTGCCAGTCAGGTAGTCCACAATCCAGGACACGAGGGGGGCATCCACCTGCATCACTGCCAGCTTCTCACCCAGCAGGGCTGGCCGGATGGTGTTGAAAGCACTGGAGAAGTCAAAAAACATGATCCTCACCGTGCTTGCCGGCTTTTCCAGGTGGGTGTGGATGCGGTTCAGCAGGAAGATGATGGCATCCTCAACTCCCAGCCAGGGCTGGTAGGCGAACTGAAGGGGGTCTATGAGGGGTCTGACCATGGGCCGCAGCAGTTCCAGCACCAGTCTCTCCAGGGTCTTCATTAAGCGGGATGTCAGTGCCACCGGTCTGTAGTCCTTGGAGCCACTGGGACGCGCCGTCTTCGGCACAAGAACGAGGCAAGATGTCTTCCACAGAACAGGGACCCTTTGAAGACTCAGGCTCAGGTTGAAGACATGTTGAAGGACTCCACATAGCTTGGGGGCACAGGCTTTTAGCACCCCGGGGCTAACTCCATTGGGGCCTGCAGCCTTGATGAATGGAGTTTCATCAAAACATTAAACATACAACGCTCTGCAGCAAAGATACCTAGCTTTGCTCAAACAAGATGAGAAAGAAGACCGTCGTATGACTTTGACTCTAACTAAATAATCTGGGGAGCAAGAAGATCAGCAAGAAGACAAACAAGTAACGCTGGATGAAACTGCTAGCAAGGTGCTGCAAAGCCTATCTGCTCACTACTGTAACAATGCAGAGTACATTATGAAGAAATTAACCAAGATGGGCTCCCTCTGGAGAGTTTGTCCATAAAGGAGAGATTGTGAAAGGCTCACACCTGCTAGACCCGTCACGCATAAAAATCACGAGAACCCAAGGGATGGACAGGGTTTCTAAATACTTTACCCTTGATCCTTGATAAGTAACCCACATACTCACGAGCAATATCATAAACTTCAAAAGGGAGGACCGCGTCCGTTTGTATCTTTTCAGGGGTCCGGCTTTCTTTTAAAATGGAGTCAAAGGCCTTAAAGACCTCAACCCCTGTTTTTCTCTTTAAGGCTCTGGCATAGGCTTGTTTTAAAAATATATCGATGACCGTTAGTAAATAATTGTACCCATCATTGTGTTCGGTCAAGGCCTGCATATCACAAAGGTCTGCCTGGAACTGATTTAGAGGTCGTGGTACAAACACTCTATTTCTGACAAAATGTATCCTGGCCGGTTTATGCAGAGTATACGAGTCCTGTTCCATATAAATCTTTGACCCGTTCTATGTTGACCCGTTTCATCCTGCACGGCTCTGCGTAGTTGCTCCACTCCCCGAAAACTACCAGGATGTGATGGATTATAATACACTTATGACACGTTTTTCCAGCCATGTTTCCGGCTGCCCTCTCTATGGTTTTTTGAAAAACAACAACGAGACACAAGCTTCTTCGTTTTATTGACTATAGACACACAGCATTTCTACAAGTACTTGAGGTTAACTTTAACACGTTGATTCCTCCCATATGGTAAATATCATCGTGCAATGTTATCAACTCATTCCAGGTATTCGGATACATGTTGTTTTGTACACAATAACTCACGTCTACAAATAAAGTGTAAAGAGTAGATGAGACATTTTCATGCAAGAATCTTTACTCTTCTCTTTTATGATTTTACAAAAGGTATCAAACACCGAGCATTTGTTTACTGCTAGTAATGTGTCGCTTACAATCTGATCCCAATTTTCTAAATTTCGAACAACGTCCAAAATCTTTTCTAGTCGAATTCGTCTCTAAAGAAAAAAACATCATTATCCACAACATGAGTGAATCTGTTTCGCCTGATCTAAAACACTGATTAACTGATTAACGATTACACGTTCCTCTATATAAGTCACAAGTTTTCTGCAAACCCATTTTTTGAATCCCTCAATTCCCTTCCAAAAGTCTGCAACATACAGTGGTGTGAAAAAGTGTTTGTCCCCTTCCTGATTTCTTATTTTTTTGCATGTTTGTCACAGTTAAATGTTTCAGATCATCAAACAAATTTAAATAGTAGTTTCTTTTTCACACCACTGTAGTTCATCAGCTCGTCTTGACCGATCAGCGCATCATACATCTTCTTCATTTTCTCTGCGATGTGTCTTGTCATTTTGAGGTTATGAAGAAAGGCCTCGGAAGCGCCGTGGAGTCTGTATGCAGACATGTGGATATGGCGTGCCTGAAGCGCCCGTTGAATGGCTCTGATAAAACAATCCGTCCAAAGCCATTTCATCGTCAGAACCTTGCTCAACAGACGAACCACCACTGCTCTCACCGTGTTCAGAAATAGGTCAGAGCGCACCCCTTCAGGTTCATCCTCTTTCTTGGGAGAAGAGGGTGGTGAGGCGCTTGGAGCTGAGGATACCAAAGAAGAAGAGGGCCAGTTGGGGGAGGGAGATGGTGTAGGAGGAGGTAAAATCCAGTCAGGGGTCCCCGGCAGTGAAGGTGAGGGTGTTGTATCGAGGATAAGGCTTCCGATGTGCGGTGGTGCTGCTGTTTAACCCACACAAGCGTTTACGTCTGTTTGTATTTGGTTGCAGGTTCCTTTCCTTCATTTGCTCTGAGGGTTGCTCTGAGGTTGTTTGAAACCAGCAGATTCAGCACAGACCAATTGATGCAAGTGTTGCTTTTGGAGTGAGGGGGCCAAACGTTTCTCTTTTATCCAGCTGGTAAAAACAAAGCTTGTTGACTTCATAGTTGAACGTGTATCCCCACACACCTCCGTCTTCTAAAACCCATTCCTCCTGAAGCGCGTTAGGGGGAGGCGTCTGGATCCGACTCAAATACAACACCTGTTTCTTGGGTGCGCCCCTCGGTGTTGTGTTTTGATAACTTGTCACAGGTGTCTGGCTTATCATCTTCAACTGATTCATCTTGTTTGATGTTTCAAACCAGAAATATTCTGCGTTTATTTATTTTTTGTTTCACGCAAGCTCCTCCTAACCTATTTTCCCTTTGGCTAACCCTAACCCCGCCTGCTGCGTTCCCATTGGTTCACACAAGCTCTGCCTACCCTCCCACATTCATCCAATTCATTCACACCTCACCTCTGCACCAGACAGACAACAGAGAAGGACGTCTCGTTTTCTCCTGAAAGATTAGATTTTACAGATGGTAAGTTTGTAAATTATTTTATATTCTTTTGATACTATAGTTTTCACTTAAATGAAAAAATTATTTAATCATATTATTTAATTTACAGGGTTTTTTTCATTCCCATGCCTACTTCACTCCCATTCATTCCTGCTCACCACGCCTGCTTCACTCCCATTGGCTCCTACTCACCACACCTGCTTCACACTCATTGGCTCCTGCTAACCACGCCTGCTTCACGCTCATTGGTCCACACAAAGCACCACCCACTTCAGGAGGGAGGGAGGATCAAGGGGGAGGGGTTTAATTCATGTTTAGTCAAAGGTCACCATCCATCACCCGTCGATTAAAAAGTTACAGAAAGTGTTGCATATCACTCTCTGAGGAGTCCCACAGAACTATGTCCTGGATGGCTGAGCCAATCCATTTGGACTGCCCAGAAGCCACGTCCATGAAGTTGTTCAAAAGAGAGTCTTTCTTCTGCAGTTCATCAGAAAAACGTTGAATATCCTCCTTAAGGTTAGCAGTCTTTCTGTTTGCTTTCATGAGTAGCAAACAGTCCTCACAGGGCATAGTTGGCATAGCTGTGTTTGTTAGCTTAGCCACCAAGCTAAAAACAAGCCAGCCAAACAGTGGCCGGCAGCGTAAGCTAAGTGTAATTTGATAAGAAGGCCAGTGGGGAAGTCTCGTAAAACCAACGAAGCTGTGATAAAATAATTAAAGACTGGTAAAAACAGCTAAGATCAATTCCAATCAATTGGTTAAAAACCCATTGAAAATAACTTAAAAGTGCCTGATAAAGCAAGCCGCTCCTCGATTCTCGCTTGAACTGGAAATGAGCAAACAATGTGTGATGCCCTCCTCTTTGGGTCACTCTGTGTCTCCTGTTTGCCTGCCGTCTCCTCTCTGATTTGCACCCATTCTTCCTCAGGAGTAACTTGGCGAAGGGGAGGGAGGATATTAGAATATGGTAACACAAGCATAAGCACTACGTTTCTTTTTACTAGCAATAGCAAGCCTGCATCTAACCATAAAGCGAGGAATCTCTGTATGTCTGTCCTTCGCATATCTCGAGAAGCGTTCTTCCGATTGACCACTCTTTGCGGGTGTATTGCTGGGGACCCAAGGGAGTACAGTGTCGAATTTGGTTTAATTTGAACAGGCTGTATTCATACAGCCGGAGATCAGAGCTGAACAGCAAGTCACAGAAAAGGCCTAACTGGAAATGGCTAAATGGCTTGCTGTCTGATTCAATTCGATTTTATTTATATAGCGCCAATTCATAACAGAAGTTATCTCATTGCACTTTTCCTATAGAGCAGGTCTAGGCCATACTCTTTATAATATTATTTACAGAGACCCAACAAATCCCACCATGAGCAAGCATTTGGCGACAGTGGCAAGAAAAAACTTCCTTTAAGAGGCAGAAACCTTGGACAGAACCAGACTCAATGGTGGATGGCCATCAGTCACTGCCATGTTAGGTTTTGAGAGAGAAAGAGAGGGAGAGAGGTTTGTAGAGAGAGAGAGGGAGAGGTTTGGGGAGAGGGGTGGTGTGGTGGGGGAGAGGGAGGCACAATGCAAATACCACCTAGAATTTTTAAAATAGTAGTAATGTAATTGTAGTGGTAATATTAATAAATTAATAATAATAGGAATGACAGCTATAGGAAAAATAATGTCAGTATTAGTAACAGAGCCAATAACAACAACTGTAGTAGCAGTTGTCGATCAGGAACACGGGGGCAGCAAGTGGCCCACAACCACAGATCCAATCTCTGCAGCTCCGGAGGCAGAAATACCTGCTGAAAGCAACAGAAGGAGGGAGGAGAGAAACGAGAAAGCACAGAACTACGGGAGAGAGATTTGCTGTCCTGTCTGTGGTTCACTGGTCACCTCTGCTGAAACCATTTCAAAGCTGTGGGCTCCGGTCTGCGGCTGCTACTCTCCACAACTGATCACTAAATTATTTTGCACTTTTAGCCCTTGTACTGGCCTCCTCTTTATTTTTGTTCTCCAGCCACCCAATCAACAATTTATGGATCCACTCACCTCCCCATCCGGCTATGTCAGCTGCGTCCGCCTGGCCAAAAAGATTGTTGAGCTGGTGGGAAGAAGCAGAAAAACACCTGGATACCATCACTTTTGGTCCAGCACAAGCTGACTCAACCTCTGCCCATGAGCCTGATGCCACTGCTCCATGTCCTGCTGTTGAGGCTGTTGAAGCTGCCTCTCCTCCAGAGTCTGATAACATCGCTTGCTCTCCTGCTGCTGATCCACCTCCTCCGGTCACTGTCCTTGACGACTCCTGGTTACGGCTCAGGGCTAAGCCTAAAATCCCACCACAAGTCCTGGAAGCTGGTCGGCGCTCACAGTGGGAGGGGGAGGCACTCTCCTCTCGCACCTTCTCACTTTAACATCCAGCTAGAAAATAAATATGACATCCTCGACTTGCAGGACTTCCCTCCTCTGGCTGCGGATTCCCAGCCTTTTTCTCCACCTCCCCTGCTGTCCCATAGGCCCCTCAGCTCACTGTGCCTCCGATCCCTCCACCAGCCATGCCTTTGAACCCCTCCCGCAGGGCTTGCCGGGCTCCTGCCCACCACTCTGTCCATCCTTCTCCATCCACTCCGTCAGAAGGACACGTCGCTCCCCCGGCTGCGAGCCTCCACTGCACATTACGTCCCTGATCGTCAGTGATTCTGTCGTAAGACATATTAAATCAAAATCTGCAGTGACCCACTGCCTACCGGGTGCAAAAATTGTAGACGTCATGCAGCAGATCCGGTGTCTTCTCAGCAAACACCCACATGTTCACAATGTTATCATCCATATTGGCACTAATGATACCACCAAGTAGCAGTCTGAAGTTTTAAAACAGGATTTTAACCATCTTTTTAACAAACTCAAAAACTGTGGAAAGTCTGTCTTCATCTCAGGCCCTATTACCACGTTGGGCAGGGGCATTGGACATTTTAGCTGACTGCTCTCTCTCCACACATGGTTGCAGTCAGCTTGTCCATCTCACAATGTGTTTTTTATCGACAAATTTAAATGATTCTCCTTTTTTAGCAGAGATGGTATCCACCCCAGCTTCCACGGCACAAAAGCACTTTCAGCAAACATTTTTCATGCAGTTACTACAGCTTCACGCCAATGACTGTCCGCTACTCACTCCACAACTGCTTTGGTCTACACACTGGTCACTAATTGCTCCTCTTTCTCCTCAGTGACCTCTTCACCTCCAGTCTGTACCACCATCTCCCCCTACAGCCCAAATAATTCTTGTGACAATCCAGAGAGCATCTCTGTCATCCGTGTTATAATCAATAACAGACCACCATGCAAAACCAATTTTAATCTGGTTAGGCCCAGATTTTTAATGCCGCTCCTGAACATTCATGACATTTTGACGAAAATTTGGTCTGTTAAATGTTAGGTCCCTCTCTAATAAGACATTCGTCTTAAACAATTTCATTCAGTCCCAGAAATTAGATTTACTTTTTTAACTGAAACCTGGCTGAAGGAAAGAGAATGTAGTCAAATTTTAGAGCTATGCCCCCAAATTTTAGCTATTTTAACTCCCCCAGGCTAAGTGGCCGTGGTGGCCTAGCTGTGATTTTTTTTTAATCGCTTTAAATGTTCTCTTCTTAATGTTAAAAAGTTTACCAGCTTTGACGCTCTCATGTTTCTCAGCTGCTGCACAAATCCTGTCATTTACCATTCACCAAAACCGAACAGTAACTTATCTGAGTTATCTGATTTTATTGCTGCAGCACTTGTCAAGGATGATAAAGTGATTATGGTTGGTGATTTTAATTTCCATGCTAATGATGCAACAAATGCCCCAGCTAGTGATTTTATTAGAGTAAGTGAGTCGTGTAAGGGTCCCATCCATGACCGTGGCCATACACTTGACCTAGTGTTCACCTTGGGTATGACACTTCGTTCTCCAAAATTGGATAATTTCATCTCTGATCATAAATGTATTTTGTTTGATACTTTTTTAAATCCCACCATTTTAGCCCAGAAGCGCAGCGTAAAATGTCGCCACATGAACAGTCAGTCTATAGCCACATTTTCTACCACTTTTTCTGTGTTGGATCAAGGAGGATTATCCTTTTCACATATTGATGACAGGGTGAACCCCTGTAATGATATGTGTGCGTCTGCTCTTCACTGATAACATCGCTGCCACGTGCACGTGCACTGCTTGTCCGTTGTAATCGAATAAAAGACTTGATGATCTTGCTGAATCAAAAGATTATGGATGCACAAACTGCTTATTTCAATAATCTCATCACCATAAACAAACACAATCCTAGGTTTCTTTTTAAATCTATTGACCAGCTCTTAAATAACTCCAGCATGTCCTCACCTTTGGTGGTAGATTGTGAACATTTTTTTATCCTTCTTTGTAGACAAAATCAATAGAATAAGAACATCTATTGTGCATTTTATCAATGCTACGCTGATGACACACAACTCTACTTATCCATTAGGCCCGGTGATCTCTCAAATTTAACTACTCTGTACACGTGTCTGGCTGAGATTAGTAACTGGATGTCTCATAATTTTCTTCAACTAAATCACAATAAAACTGAAGTTCTGGTTCTTGCCCCAGATCCGGTCTCTTCTAACATCCTCAAACACATTGGTTCATTGGCTACAAATACGAAACCTCTCTCCAAAAACTTAAGCGTTATTTTTGACCACCAGCTGAATTTTGATATACACATTAAGACAGTTATTCAGTCTGGTTACTTTCACCTGAAAAATATTGCAAAAATACTCTCTGTTATCCTTCCGGCGGTTGGAAATGGTTATCCATGCTTTTGTGTCCTGACACAACAGTTAGCGTTATAGCATTTAACAAGCATCATGTGCATGTGGGCCGTATGTGATATACCTTCAAACGACTGGTCATCCATTTCCATTTTCAGAGCAAATATCTTGACACCTAATGACCAGATTTCTAATGTTTCTGGTGACTCCTCCTGATCTTTCCTCTAGCAACACCATCAGGCCAAAACTTAACAAAAAATATCATGAACACTGCAATTCATAACACCTCAGGCCTGTCAGCAAGTCATTAATGTTGTAAATAAAATGGCAGTATTGATCTGACAAATCTGTGTCACTATACGTGTTGTTCTCCTTAAGCTTCATACAGGCAGAGTCGGTAATTGTGTCTAAGTGATTTGCTCTTCCTCTGAGTGTACACAATGTGAATAACAGGCTAGAGCATCTAGGGCGCTAGCACACTGTGTACTCTCTATGTGTGTGTGTGTGTGTGTGTGTGTGTCCTCTTGTTAAAGTAAAGAAGATAATTACAGGAAACTGTGACCCCAGCCTGGCATATCCACGATCACTGCAGACTGCAGTGGCTTACAACAAACCAGCAACCAAGACTGGTTAGACAGAGGGGAGGAAGGGGGGTGATAGGATGCTGAGGGTGAGAGAGATACAAACTGAGTGTAAGGAGAAGTGAGAGGCTCTGAAGGTGAGAGAGGATAGAAAGTAATGGAGAGTTACAGAAACAGAAGGGAGGGGATGGGATGATAAGACAGAAAGAGATCGAGAGGAAAGGATGGAGAGGAAGTGACACCACGATGGGAAGACATACAGTCGAATTCTGACCTTTTACAGGAAAACTACAGGTGGCATGTAAATTGGGGTTATATAAAGTGGGGTTATACCTACCACTTTATTTCGTCAGAGAGAGAAATCATGAAGAAATATAAATTATACTGTGACCCCATTTCTCCCCTTCAGTCTCACCCTTGTTCGTCCCCCTTCTGGTTGTTTATTCACATAGTGATGTTCCATTGCAGATCCTTGCTCTGATTAGTGACTATCCTCATCCCCTCGCTTCAGGCAGTTTTTTTTAACCATTGCACAAGGCATCTAGGGTTACCCAAACTCAGGGAATCAGAGGAGTGGTAATTCAACTTTTAAAGTGAATGCAATCTACTTCTAACACAAGAAAAAAGATGTTTCTCTTGTCATCACTCTTAATGGTGGGGTATGCGATTCTAATCCAATACATGTCTTTTTGTCAAATTTAGCGAATATCTCCTCATGGTTGGCTAGCTGTCCATTCAGTGTGCACGCTGAAATAAAATCTGGTGTTTGTACACAGCACTGGCTCTGTAAATGGTAAACAAACAAAATGGCTCGGACCAAGCCACACAACACTATTCCAGCCAAGATTTGTGTGTCAGGTAACTTTAAATGACTTGCCCACGGACATTCAGCTTACTTTCTAGTTTGCCAAGATAAGATGTTGCTGTGATGTTTGCTATAGTAGCAGGAGAGTTGTGAGTATCGCTGTCTGGAGCTGGTTTGCTGGCTCTGGGAAACTGTCTCCTCCTCTCTGCATGTTAGCTTTGCAGCAGCAACTATAGCCGCAGTTTGCTAACCCACAACCTAGCTAATGTTAGTTAAATTTCTTGCTGTGTTGTTGTTCGCGCTATGTCATAGTATTTGTCATGGTGTTGGATTTCTCCAGAATCGCAAACCCCACCTTTAATATATGGTTTTGATATGTGGATATTTGAGACAGTATCAATGCGATGGAGGAATTCTGTTTCAGTACAAGATGCGGCTATAGTGTGAAGAGAAATATATAAAAATATAACTATTTTAACTCTTTTTCATGTAGATTGTAATTTACTAATATATCTATTAAATGTGCAATGTATTTGATAGATTTAGCCCTTTGACAAATTTAAAAAATGCATTCAAACCCAGACACTCCCACACATATACTGTACGTATACTGTAGTTTACTATAAAAATAGCATTTAGTCTTAAGTTACTACTTAGAGTTTTTATTATAGTTTAACATCACATAGGCTTAAATGCTCATACAGATTAAGAGATTAACTAGTGATTTTCGTCTTAAGTATCTGATTTAAATATTTCAGGCTTCTGATTGGCACCTGATTGGCTGCTCTGCGAGCAGTAACTTCTAAACCTGCAGAGGCTTGCATGCTGTTGCTCTCGGAGACAAATTAAAACTTCAACTATTGTACAGTACTGTGTAAGTATCTTTGAAATAACAACAGGATTTGGACTCAAGTCACAACTTTGCCGACTTCAGACTCAACAGGACAAATATGAAAAGACTCATGACATGGATAAGGGGGCATTGCCTTGTGCCCACGTACTGTATATCATAGAATTTTCACAGATTTTTTCCCCTCTTTTTTTGGCCTATAGGGTAGGCTTACTTGATTTTTTCTAGAAAAAGCCAAAGAACTCTTCACACTGTCTAACACTTTAGACTGGGAGGAAGATTATTTGATGGTGTAATAAAGTGACTGTACTGCTTGTGTGTGTGTGTGTGTGTGTGTGTGTGTGTGTGTGTGTGAGAGTGTGTGTGTGTGTGTGTTAGTGTAACTTTATACTAATTATCTGACTAGGAAGCCAATGTTCAGAGCTAGGGATCTGAATCAGACCTAAATTTTGGACTTTAAAAGAGTACTCCACCGATTTAGCATCACATTCCTATAACACTGCTGGACCCATGATGAACAGTTTCAAAAAATATAAAAAATCGATGCAGCAGAACAACAGAACAGTCTTTTTCTATTCCACACATTCTTCTTACTTGCCTACATAAAATTGCCTCAAGTGACATCACAGGCTTTATACAACTCTTTTTACATACATACTCAAACACCTGTAAACAGACTTTGATGCGAAAAATTGGCAGAGATCCCCTTTAATGATAAGACTTGTGACCTCCAAAATAATTAATTGACCCCGTCTGCTTGGCAGGTTTCTGTTTGCCAGTCCCTGTCAGTTGACTCATCAAGTGACCAGCAGTCTTACCTGTCTGCCTCCTCTCTGTTGCCCTGTTTTTCAGAAAGCTCCTGATCGAGGGAGGAGGAGGTGCTTCCCTCTCGGCTGACCCCACTGTTACGTCCCGGGCTGTTGTCAGCTGATGTTCTCCCTCCTCCTCCTCCACCTGCAGGACGGGGGTTGGTGGCATCGGTGTGCTGTTTCAGAGTCTGCAGCTTGGCCAGGGGGATGATGTCGCAGCCCTGGGGCCGGTGCCACACTGTGCGCTGGGTGGAGGCATTGTAGTAGTAGAAGCGTGAAGTGTTGGGATCAAACAGCTCCCACCACTGGTTGTCACCGGTTCGCTTGATGCACACACCCTGCGGAGGGTCCCACACGCACTCGCCTGTCAGTAGGTTGGCGTACATACGCTCCCGTGTGCGCGGCTCTATGATCTCCACCCACTCCAACCTGCAGGGGGAGAGTTCAGAATGAGACTTTTAGCAAATTGACTGTGAAATAAACTGATTATGACCTCTGATTACTGGAGGTCCACCTCTGCCTGCACCAACAACTGACAATAGATTACTGCAACTGACCACTCAGCAGCAAACAAGTATAATAACTTGAAAAATAAGCAGGAGTCCTTTTGATTGACATTTCAACATGCCTTCTTCAGTGCTTAAAAGAAACATCTTATTTATTGCTTCCCCCACTACTAAAATCAGGAATCAGGAGAATAAAAGAGACCCACACAATCTAATGGGGAAAATATTAAATATTGTAGGATAACCTTTAACGCTCAAGTACTGGGTAAAAACCCACTGCCAATGTAGTATGTCTGCATGTCTGTACATCACCCCCTACCAACAGACATTACAGAAAGACATCCAACGGGGTTTTAAATACCATAAATAAATACCATAATGTGATTATACTTTTAATCCAACTATGTGGATATATGGGGTGTATTTTGATTTCAATTAGGGCTCCTGATAAGCTTTCCTTTTAGCAACATGTATGCATAGAAAAGCAGCTACATGTGAGCCACTTCCGGCATACTTTCTGTATACCTGAAGATTTTTTAACCTTTATTTATCCAGCTCTCATTTCACACTTTGTTCACACTCACAGAGTTCCACACAGTCCCAATTGAAGCTGCCCAGTACAACTGTTCTACTGGTCACTGAGCAGCTTTACTGCAGCAGTTGGGGGTTAAAGGCCTTGCTCAAAAGCACCTTAGCTGCAGTGATTAGGGAGGGGCTAATGCTCTTTCACTTTCTACACCCAGGTTTATCCTGTTGATAAAATTTATGATCTTTTTAAAAACAATCCCAAAGACATCCATTGTATTTATGACTTAGCACCCCTACACAGTTAGGGTTAGGGTTAAAAAAACGGCAGCGCTGTTAAAAAAACGTTCGGCAGGAAAACAAAACATTTTACATTCTATTTGGGGGTTCCCAGCGCCAACTGCATGGGGTCCACAGAAACACTCTTTGACATTGTCATCTACGCTATCTCCCTCCCTCTCTCACCTCTTCCCAACCAATGTACAGCATCTGAGAAAACAAAGGGCAAATTTATCTCTCATTTTAAAGATTTTAAAGACTGTTAGCTATCAAGCTAGCATAATTCATCACAGTGAAGCAGCTGAGCCCTCTCGATAAGTAAACTTTTGTCAACTAGACAGCCAAAAGTTGTCTTAAACCGATCACTGTAAGCACTGGCAAAATGGTGTAAATCTCACTGAATGGGAAATAAATTGATAAATGATAAAACGATGTACCTCACACTAACTGAGTGCCAAATAGCTAGGTAGTTAGCAAGTACAAGAAGACTGTTGCTTAAGTACTATGCCTGATTTTACAGGGCAAATATTGTCAGAAGAATTAAATGCAAGTTTTGTCTTTAAGCTTTTTGGGCAATATTTATAGTAATATTAATGGTCCAAAATGATGTGAAATTACAATTCATTTCAATTTTATTTATATAGCGCCAATTTATAACAGAAGTTATCTCATTGCACTTTTCCTATAGAGCAGGTCTAGACCGTACTCTTTATAATATTATTTACAGAGACCCAACAAATCCCACCATGAGCAAGCATTTGGCGACAGTGGCAAGGAAAAACTTCCTTTTAACAGGCAGAAACCTTGGACAGAACCAGACTCAATGGTGGGCGCTGCCCTGTTAGGTTTTAAGAGAGAAAGAGAGGGAGAGGTTTGTAGAGAGAGAGAGAGAGAGAGAGAGAGAGGGTTTTGGGGCAGGAGGGTGGGGGAGAGGGAGGCACAATGCAAATACCACCTAGAATTTTTAAAATAGTAGTAATGTAATTGTAGTGGTAATATTAATAAATGAACAATAATAATAATAATAATAATAGGAATGACAGCTATAGGAAAAATAATGACAGTATTAATAACAGAGCCAATAACAACTACTGTAGTAGCAGTTGTCGAGCAGGAACACAGGGGCAGCAAGTGGCCCACAAGCACAGATCCAGTCTCTGCAGCTCCGGAGGTAGAAATACCTGCTGAAAGCGACAGAAGGAGAGAGGAGGGAGACGAGAAAGCACAAACTACAGGAGAGAGAAGATGTCGAGTAAGTAACATGCAACAATGGGATAAAAATGCATACAGATGGAGAGCGAGAGAAGGAGTGAGGTGCATCATGGGAAGTCTCCCAGCAGTCTAGGCCTATAGCAGTATAACTAAGGGATGGTTCAGGGCTCACCAAAGCCAGACCTAACTATAAGCTTTATCAAAGAGGAAAGTCTTAAACCTACTTTTAAATGTGGAGATGGTTTCTGCTTCCCGAACCCAAATTGGGATCTGATTCCACAGGAGAGGAGCTTGATAACTGAAGGCTCCCAATTGTACTTTTGGAGACTCTAGGAACCACAAGTAACCCTGCTTTCTGGGAGCGCAGTCTTCTGGTCAGGTAATATGGTATTATGAGATCTTTAAAATATGATGGTGCCTGACCATTAAGAGCTTTGTAGGTGAGGAGAAGGATTTTAAATTCTATTCTGGATTTTACAGGGAGCCAGTGCAGAGCTAATATTGGAGAAATATGATCTCTTTTCTTAGTTCTTGTCAGTACATGTGCCGCAGCATTCTGGATCAACTGGAGAGTCTTAAGGGACTTATTTTGGTAGCCTGATAATAAGGAATTGCAATAGTCCAACCTAGAAGTAACAAATGCATGCACTAGTTTTTCGGCATCATTTTGAGAAAGGATGTGCCTGATTTTTGCAATGTTGCGTAGGTGAAAGAAGGAAGTCCTTGAAGTTTGTTTCATGTGGGAGTTAAAGGATAAATCCTGATCAAAGATAACTCTGAGGTTCCTTACAGTGGTGGTGGAGGCCAGGGCAATGCCATCTAGAGTAACTATATCTTTAGATAATGAGGTGTTTGGGGCCAAGCACAATAACTTCAGTTTTGTCTGAGTTTAACATCAGACAATTGCAGGTCATCCAGGTCTTTATGTCCTTAAGGCATGCTTGAAGTTTAGCTAACTGGTTAGTTTCATCTGGCTTGATCGATAGATATAATTGGGTATCATCTGCATAACAATGAAAGTTTATGTGTTTCCTAATAATATTGCCTAGAGGAAGCATATATAAAGGTGAATAGAATCAGTCCAAGCACAGAACCTTGCGGAAGTCCATGACTAACTTTGACGTGCACGGAGGACTCACCGCCGTACAAACTGAGATCGATCTGATAGATAGGATTTAAACCAGCTTAGTGCGGTTCCTGTAATGCTAATTACATGTTC
Organism: Siniperca scherzeri; assembly: GCA_027580175.1. Classification (NCBI taxonomy): domain Eukaryota; kingdom Metazoa; phylum Chordata; class Actinopteri; order Centrarchiformes; family Sinipercidae; genus Siniperca; species Siniperca scherzeri. The sequence continues at coordinate 2,233,261 of CM050859.1, forward strand.
CAGTCTCTTTAATAGGAAGTGATGGTCAATGGTGTTGAACACAGCACTAAGATCTAACAAGACAAGTACAGAGACAAGTCCATTGACCCTGGACTGCCAAAATACTCTGTGTTGCACACTGATCAACTAACATAGCCCCACTGTGGCATCCAGTTTATGAATTATGAGTTATATGCATTAAAGCAGAAATGCATGTTAAGCCAATACTGCCAATACAGCCCAAACTGTACATCACATTTCACATTATTATATATTATTGTAACACTGGCAGAAGAATCACGCCAATCATCACCAGTGCTATACTGTATGTTTAAATAAAAGGAGACAGCACTCATAGCCACCAATTTATATGACAATTAATGTTATCTCTTAACTATGGTGAGATTGTGGATGTGCCTTTATGTTAAAGTATGTGGAATTTAAAGGAAACTGGAGGGTTCCAAACTCATATTGGACAGTCAGAAATATCAGGCACTGTGATGGTTACAGTTTCAGCTGTTTATAATTCTTAATAATCTTGAAAATATAAAATGCACCACTTCCTGTATTGTAGAATCTTCTTCCTGGGAAAGACTCTTTGGGCATGACTCAGCATAAGTTCACAGTAGTTTGTTTTAAGCATAAGTTTGTTTTACTGTGCACAACAGAACAAACAGGGTTTGTTCAGTAACAGAAGCAATAGAAGATAAAAGTGCACGGCAGGTTGTTAATGGGGTACAACCATAGACTGTATAAAACATGGACGTAGTGTCCGTGATGTCACCCATAGGTTTCTGAAGAGCCGTTTTGAAACTCAAAGTGGGCGGCACCGGCCGTCGCCATCTTGGCAATGTGTCACTCGGCCCAACTCCCAGATAACTAAAAATGAGCAAAGAGGGGGAGCATGGGTGGAGCTGAGGTGCCTGGTTGCTGAAACATGCCCACCTAGCTTGAAGTTACCAAGCTAGCTAAGGCTAAGAAGCTAGGCTATATGCTACTCTGTGTTGCTAGCCAGCTAACCATGTGGTATGCAGTTGAGAGCCCACGGTTGGTACCCAGTCGTCGTCCCATCTTACTCTTGAGGTAAGTTGACGTGAAACTATACAACAAAACTTGAAATAATGATTTATCTGTTATTTAGATTATACTACACAAGATTTAAAATGCCATAACGTTTTTAAAATATATAATTATGGTAATTTGCAACATTCGATTACAGAAATTTGGCCAGTGTTACCGTGAAGTTTATTTAATACATGTCTAATGAACAACCATTTACAGATACTCACACACCTCTGGAGTAATTTGGGGTTCAGTGTCTTGCCCAAGGACACTTCGACATGTAGGCTGGGGGAAGCTGGGATCGAACTGCTGACCATCTGATTGGTGGACTACCAATCTCAAGCTTAGCTCTACCACTAAGCCACAGCCGCTATGTTGAAAGTTGATTTTCATACTGGATTGAAATCAATGGAAGCCAATCAACAGGGTATCTTCATCATTTTTGTGCATTATGGCATGTGAGTATTGTATTTAGACGGACTTGAAAAAATCCAAATCTATCCTTTAAGGGAATTCTTAATTCATGGAAATGCAGACATGCTATAAGAGAATGGAAGAGCTGAGAGAGGAAAAATTACTTCTTCTCTTCAAACATTTTTGGGGGGACTTGCTCATACAAGTCAAGGTGACAGAGAGAGACGCATTTCCGTAGCAAGCATATCTGAAGTTCATGTAACAATCAAGAAAATACAACAAAGTGTGGATGCTGAAGCACAGGCCACTTGAAGATGCACTACCTGAGACCTAAAATGCTTCCAGTGCACATTGGAACCGTGGCAGAGATATAACACCAATGTATCCACTTTTCTACAACTGTTGTCAGTCTTGGGACAGAATTATATTAGTACACATTTTGAGTTTAATTAGCAAAAGTCTGTATACACATATACACAATTATTGCTAGCTATTGTGTGTGCTTGTGTGTGAGAGAAAAAGAGAGAAAGAAATGGTACATCAGCTGTCAGAGTGAATGCTTGTCAAATGGAGCAGAACAGGCCAGTTAAATAGAGAGATCCAGAGCGGAGATAGTAGGATTAATTGGCCATAATTGGTTGATGTGTTGGTGTTCCAAATGACCCAGTTTAGCTTGCGACTGTCCTCCCTGTGCCTGCAGAGATCTTATGTGCCAGACTATTTCTTGGCCAGTAGAGACACCAGGACGTCACTGCACCTGGCTCTAAGATTCATCCATATTAATTTATAGATCTACCAATGTTCCATGTACTGGTCACAGAGTGTTTAATTAAAATAGTTTGTGTACATTTTATGCATTATTCCTTAATTGTTGCACATGGTACACACACACACACACACACACATACACACACACACCAAGTATTTAGTTGTTGTTGACAAAATCACCAAATAACCAGCAGAGTGACTTTGCACCAGAAAAAGACATGGCTCTGAGATGTTTATTCTCAGCACAAAGTCTTTAGACTTTATACTTTATACTTTATTGTCCCTGTAGCATGATCAACCCATGATTTGGATAAACATGTTGTATCCTTATTGATAAAAATAACCGAACTTCTCTGAAAGTTAAAACAGCCCTGTCAAGAGAATTGATAAGCTTTCCCCCAGTAACTTCCTCTGTCCCATGACCTTTGCCGGACTCGAGGTCACTAATGGAAAGATGATAATTTGACAAGGCCTGTAAGAACTCAGAGCATGAACAATAAAGCTCGATAGTCAACTCCGAAAACCTAAGCCAGTTTAGTAAATTACGACTCTCCGTGATTGTGCCTAGGATGACCTGACACCGCTTTTTAAGGAACATCTCATGATCTCTGGTCTTCATCAAGTGAAAACCAGGACTTGTAAAACTTTAAGACTAAAGGAACAAAAAAAGTAACTTTGCCATGCAGAATCAAATGTATTAATCAATGTGTTACATTAAGTAACAAGAGTGTGGAACTGGATGTTATCATGCTGATGCTGACAAAGAGCAATAGACCATGTTAACAAGAACTGTTCTAGGAAATTAATATGATGTCGTACAAAGTATGGGTCATAATTTTCTGTATTAACAAAACTATTCTTTCAGGACAACCATAATAATTTGGGACAGCATGTGTGATAATTTGGGATACAGTTTCATTAGTGTAAGCCCTTCTTTTCAACCCTAACGACATATTGCCAAGAATATTTGCAATTGATTTCTTGTTGTCTTAACCTTAATATTAATCAATTAAACATGCCTTACTTGATGTTACATATTAGCCTATTATGATGTGTACAGCTTGAGTCCTGAAACAGGAAACGTGAAAATGCATCTACACAACAATTAATTTATCACGGCTGGTAATAAAAGAAAATGTCAGTCAAATGCTGAATCCCACAGGCCCTCAGAGTGTGTGTGTACCTGCTGACCCCCCTCCTCGAACAAGACACTCCTGAGATTCAAAGATTGCTGAAATATATGGGCTTAACTTGTGTGATTTCATTTTACTATTTAATTTACTGTTACAGATATATGTATGTATAAGCCTATATAAGCCTATATATATATATAGGGAGGGAGGGAGGTCTGGAGCGGCATGAAAACCATCACTGGCTTCAGACCGACTGGCAGCAGAGGAGTTGAAGGCAGCTTGGACAGGGCCAACGAACTGAATCTGTTCTTTAACAGCTCATCCCCCCTCTAACTCAGCTGCTGTCGGCCCTCAAGCTCCTCTGAGTACTCTGCTCCCCCCTCCCCATCAGGCTAACGGCCCTCTCCAGACCGACGACTCCCCCCCTCCCCCACCTGTAACTCCGGCAGTGTGCCTGACTGCTGACCAGGTGAGAGGACAGCTGATGAGGCTCCACTCAAACAAGGCTGCAGGCCCCGATGGCGTTAGCCCCGGGGTGCTAAAAGCCTGTGCCCCCCAGCTTTGTGGAGTCCTTCAGCATGTCTTCAACCTGAGCCTGAGTCTTCAAAGGGTCCCCATTCTGTGGCAGACATCTTGCCTCGTTCCTGTGCCGAAGACGCCACGCGCCAGTGGCTCCAAGGACTACAGACCGGTGGCACTGACCTCCCACATAATGAAGACCCTGGAGAGACTAGTGCTGGAACAGCTGCGGCCCATGGTCAGACCCCTCCTGGATCCCCTTCAGTTCGCCTACCAGCCCTGGCTGGGAGTTGAGGACGCCATCATCTACCTGCTTAACCGCATCCACACCCACCTGGACAGGCCGGCAATCACGGTGAGGATCATGTTTTTTGACTTCTCCAGTGCTTTCAACACCATCCGGCCTGCCCTGCTGGGGGAGAAGCTGGCAGCGATGCAGGTGGATGCCCCCCTCGTGTCCTGGATTGTGGACTACCTGACTGGCAGACCACAGCACGTGCGCCTGCAGCACTGTGTGTCAGACAGCGTGGTCAGCAATACTGGGGCCCCTCAGGGGACCGTCCTCTCTCCCTTCCTCTTCACCATCTACACCACAGACTTCAGCTACCACACAGAGTCCTGCCACCTTCAGAAGTTTTCTGATGACTCTGCTGTGGTGGGATGTATCAGCGGTGGTGATGAGACTGAGTACAGGGCTGTGGTGGGTAACTTTGTTTCATGGTGCGAGCAGAACCATCTGCAGCTCAATGCGACAAAGTCAAAGGAATTGGTTGTGGATCTACGGAGGCCAAGGCACCACTGACCCCGGTTTCCATCCAGGGGTCAGTGTGGACATTGTGGAGGACTACAAGTACCTGGGAGTACACTTAGACAACAAACTGGACTGGACCAAGAACACTCAGGCTGTTTATAGGAAGGGCCAGAGCCGCCTATTTTCTGAGGAGGCTGAGGTCCTTCAACATCTGCCGGACGATGCTGAAGATGTTCTATGAGTCTGTGGTGGCCAGTGCTATCCTGTATGCTGTTGCATGCTGGGGCAGCAGGCTTAAGGTAGCGGACGCCAACAGACTCAATAAACTGATCCGCAAGGCCAGTGACATTGTGGGGTGGAGCTGGACTCTGGCAGTGGTGTCAGAGAGGAGGATGCTGGCCAAACTACATGCCATCTTGGACAGTGTCTCCCACCCGCTCCATGACGTGCTGGTCAAGCAAAGGAGCACCTTCAGCGGAAGACTCATCCCACCAAAAGCACCACAGAGCGCCACAGGAAGTCATTCCTGCCTGTGGCCATCAAACTATTTAACTCCTCCTCTAAGGGTTAGTCTGTTTGACCCTAGGTCACTAAACTGGACATTGAGCATTACATCTCCGCCATAATTAATAATAATCGTGCAATATTCTGTGTAATACTTCCGTGCAATATTAGTTTTCCCCTTGTTAGTTTTTTTCTTATTTATTGCTACTGAAACTATATACCTCAATTACTCTTCGACAGTACATGCACCTCCGCTTATTAATATTATTTATTACATAAGGAGTTACATTGTATTTAGACTGTACTTTCATCACCAACCAGTAAACCCACTTGGTACTTGACACTTAGTTTATCTTATACTTATACCGACAGGATACTTATTTCTGACCTGTTTTATAGTGTTTATTTTTTTCTAGTACTTTCTCCTGTGTGCACTTGACGTAAAGACGAGCTACTGTAACAAAGAGTTTCCCTACGGGGATCAATAAAGTATTTCTGATTCATATATATATATATATATATATATATATATATATATACACACACGTATGTGTATTGCCATAATAGCAATATAACATATTACCACGTACAACAGTTAATTAACCCCATCTGTTACTCATAAGTGGATAATATCCCGTTTTATTTATAAAAGTGTGTGGCACCTTCCAACAACTGATTAGACCAAGCTTTAACATGGGAGAGTTAAACTTCTAGCATTAAAACTTTATTAATTCTATTAATAATTAGTTTTGCGCCTTGAACACAAACAACCCCATCCCCTCTTACAGAAGACTTCAAGACAAGAGAAAACTTCTTGTGCCCCTAGCATGCCACAACACATGACTGAATCTAGAGGCCCAGCTGACCCGCGGAGGGAACAAAGGCACACAGAACATGTTGGAAAAATGCAGTTTTCCAACAACTCTGAAAGAAAGAAGCCTGCTAAATGGAGCCTGTGCCATTTCTGAGATCTAACATGACAAAGTTAGAAAAGAAAAAATCCTGGGCCCTATGCACTGAGTCTCTTTTGCTCCATCTCTCTCTCTCTATCTATACTGCTTTTCTGTACCATGTGGCTAAAGACTCAACTCTTAATCAAAGAAAGTTTATTAGCGCTCCCAAACTGCTACTGCCAGGTTAAAGAAGCCTACTCCACTCTGCTGCAGCACCTGAGTCCTAACGAGGACCGTAATGAACTTTAAACTCGAACTTTAAAGTCAACATCTGTCAGACGCTCACACCACATTGCCATCACAACTGAACATCATTAGTCTGATTATGGAAGAAGAGACCCGACTCAAGCTGAAGTCACCCCGTGGGATCAACAGCATGTCCGGAAACATGGAACTCCGGGGACTTTCATCCAGAACTGATTGCCCACAAGTGCCTCAGAGAAATAGAACTGCTTCTTTAGCGCAAAGTATTTAAATTCTACAAATTGTGTTATAAATATGCATAGTGACTGCCCTCTACAGGTTGAAACCCAGGTATTGCAATTGAATTTTCCTACATGTCACACGTTTTGCTGCTGTTATTGGTTGTAGTGTCCATTCTGCAGGTCCGTCCAGCGAAACATGAGCGCAACGCACCAGGCTCATGAAACTCAGATCAAACTGTCAAACTAGGCAGTGCTGATCAAATATGAATCAAGATTCTGTTACTGTATTGCCTATTTCCCGCCTCAAATGTTTTCAGAAACACATATTAGTGTTATGTTTAGCTGTAATTTGAGATTGTTTGTGACCAGGCTGGCATTTTTTTCCTGCTTGAAAACGGACCAAGCACACCATCGCTCAGCACTACATAATCACACGTTTCGTTGCTCTCATTGGCTGTAGGTCTATCCAGTTGTGCCAGTAGTGGTTTCCTGTGTTTACACAAGTTAATACTGCTAGCCAAAATAATCATTCACTCCATCCTCTGGTGTCAAATGGTCATTCATTCACTTATTAATTATTCATCGCTGTGTTCATATAATTTATTCACGGTTGCATTTATCTGTTCATTTGTGTGTCTAGTAGTTATTAGTTGTGTTTGTGTAGTTAGTAGTTAAACTTTTATAAAACTTTGGTTATTGTGTGTTTGTGTGTATGAAATATTCCGGTCACTGTCCTGAGACAAGAGCTTAAATTGATTATTAATTAATTAACTGATTAATTATTATAAATGACTATCAAGATTTTCTCCTTGTAAAGGAGTGGTGCCCCGTTTTAAAATGAATTTACTGAGTTGAATACTGTTATTTTATGTAGATGAAGTGAGTGCAAATCTGCTCCTTCCTCTTAACAAAATTAAGGTAATTCAATATAATCATTTTAATGCATTTAAACCTTTAATTTGCTACATCCCCGAAGGGAAAATCCTTTCCACAGCACTGTACACATCAGACAACAACTTCACACAGTAACAACATACAATGACAGGACAATAGCACACACTCTGGCCAGTTCAGCAAGGTCTATTATTTAAGGTGGCTATGGCTGCAGGGATTGGGCTTTTCCCAAAGCGTGCTTTTCTGCACTGGTTCAGTGCTCTGTATCTCCACCCAGAGGGTAGTATGGTAAGATGATGATTGAGTGTGTGTGTGATGTCCAGTGCTATTGAGGTTGCAATGTGTGCAATGGCCTTATTGTTTAGCTCTGCTAGGTAGAATTGGGTACCGAACTCTACTTGGGTGGCTGTGGCTTAGTGGTAGATCGGGTTGTCCACCAATTGGAAGGTCAGCAGTTTAATCCCAGCTTCTCTCAGTCCACATGTCGAAGTGTCCTTGGGCAAGATACTGAACCCCAAATTGCTCCCGAGGGCTGTACCTTTGGTGTGTAAATGATTAATTAGTTTCTTTGAGCAGTTTTGCCATCAGTGTGTGAATGCGATATTTAGTGTGTGAATTATCGTAGAAAAGGTTTCAGTCGTAGTCATCTGGACACTGTTTTCAGAATCAAGACGTTTCGGCTCCCATATGGAAGTCATTCTCAATTGTGAAAAAATGGACCGGGAACTCAGAAATTTAAGCTACTCTGTGTTACATAAGCCCTGCCATCAGGAAGGAGTCTACCTGAGTATCTGTTGATTACTCTAGCTAGTTTCACCTGAAACTGACCTAATTGTTTCCATGATGGCCCAGTAATCAGTAATCAGGCCTATTGTTTTCTGGCTGCACCTCCCTCATCACTGTTAAGTACCTGATTATCATATGATTGGCGTGACCAAGGTGCTAATACACTGTGGTAAACTTTGGGCAGATTGAATCTCAGACCACCATTTCTGTTCAAAGAGGGTTTTTCTTTTTTCACAAAAATGGCTTCTTTGACACCCCGTTCAAACCAACTCTTCTCTCTACTTAGAATCTTCACCTCACTGTCTTCAAATGTGTGGTTTGTAGCTTTTAGATGCAAATGCACGGTGCTCTGCAATCCTGAGTTAGCGTGTCGTCTGTGCTGATAAAGTCTTTTGTGAAGTGGCTGTTTAGTCTCACCTATGTACCGTTCTTTGCAGTTTTCCTCACTGCACTGAATTGAGTAAACTACATTGCTCTGTTTTTGTGTGGGCATCTTGTCCTTAGGGTGAATGAGTTTCTGTCGTAAAGTGTTGCCTGGTTTAAAGAAAACAGGAACATCGTTCTGTCTAAAGATCCTTTGTAGTTTTTCAGACAGTCCAGATACATAAGGAATGGAGACACCGTTCCTTCTTGGTTCTGTTCCCCTTTTGTCCTGTTTTTTGGCTCTTTTAACTTTGTTGATAGCCCAAGTAGGATAACCACAGGCTGAGAGTGCACTCTGGACATGCCTTTCCTCTTTCTTCTTACCCTCTGAGCCGGTGGGCACTTCTTGGGCTCTTCTTGGGCTCCATTTTTTCACAATTGAGAATGACTTCCGGATGGGAGCCGAAACGTCTTGATTCTGAAAACAGTGTCCAGATGACTACGACTGAAACCTTTTCTACAATAGAACACTCCTGGACGAATGAGGGATTACACCGTCTTATAGTGTGTGAAGCGCTTTGAGTGGTCAGAAGACTAGAAAGGCGCTGTACAAGTACAGTCTGCAGTACAGTACTTTGAAGGGTACCGACCAAATTACGTCGGTACTACCTTAAATCAATCTGTGTCAAATTTTGGTACCTGAAAGCGCATCTTAAAGAGTACGGTCTAGACCTGCTCTATAGGAAAAGTGCAATGAGATAACTTCTGTTATGAATTGGCACTATACAAATAAAATTGAAGTGAATCAGAGTGGGAGAGTAAAGTATAGAGAGAAAGAGAGAGAGCAATTCTATGTCACCCCTGCTGCTTGTTCAAGTCACAGGGACACACGTGTGTGGTGAGTGTGTGGTTGAACAAGAGAAAGCGAGCGCAGAGAGTGGCGGTGAATGTGAGTGGTGCAGAGGAAAAGGTGAGCAGTGAAGTTGTCAATCTGGCAATAAATGTACAGTGTAGGTTAGGTTAGAGTTTTGTCAGTGAACAAAGGCTGCAGCTTCTCAAGACTAAAGTAAAGCTCCCGTGTGTTGTTTCCTAACTGCTGGAATAGCTTCGCTATGACGATCAGCTCTGCCTACGTTGAAGGGGTACTTTCCGCTATCTAAATCACACACTGGGGCAGCATTATGCCAGCGTTGTTTGGTTCAGTGTAAAAAAGCAAAGCAGGCGTAATGACAGCTCTTCTTTGCGGCAGTATTGCAGGATCTCTGTGTAAAAAGGGCTACTGAGTGTCAACCATTTCAACTGTTTGGTTATTGATGAGAATGGGATGCTGAGTTGAGGAGGGACCAATTGTTATTTCCTTTGTTTTTCTGACATTGAGGTGATGATGGTTATCCTCACATCAGTGGGTGAAGTGTGCAACCATGTTGTGATAGTCCGGAGAAGAGTGGTTATCTGTGAGTAGGGCAAGAATGGCTGTGTCAATGGCTTAAGACCCAAATACCAACAACTCACTCATAAGGCAGCACAACCTTATTTAAATGAACCTCCCACCTATTTGCACCTCTCCTCCCTCCTGTGCACCATGCTCACTGCCTAAGGCACACAACTACCAGAGAGGAGCAAAGCTGCTTGCACTGGTTGTAGCGTTGCATAGTGTAACTTTTGTAATTGCCACCCCAAAATCCTGTTACTTATTTTGGAATTGTACTCATGCAAAATCTTTATGGAAAGATATTACAAGCTTAATGGCACATGTATGAAAATGTACTGTTTGGTTTCAACAATTATGATAAACACAGGCAACAAGAGATTTAATTAATTTAATTATAATATAACTCTTTTTTAATTTTAATCACATCCCCCTTATTTATGTTATTGTTAATGAATTGTTTTCTCTGCATAAATTTGGCACAATTTAGTTAGTTGAACACATACAGATAATGATGTACTTGCTCATCCCTACTTTTTAAGCACGTGCATGCATATAAGTGTGCAAATTGCAGTAAGGTGTGCAAAATTAATGTAATTATAAGTTAAAAGTTACAAAGATGTATTTCACTGTGCTAGAAGTTGTGAAAAATGTGATTATAAAGTCCAATCAGCATGTCCTGTAAGACCTCAGCAGCCTCTAAGTCCACTGATGTCCATACTCGACAACGCAGGGAAGAGTTAAACAGTTTGATGGCCACCATCAGGAATGATCTCCTGTGCTGCTTGGTGGAACACCTTGGGGGTATGAGGCTGAAGATGCTTTTCTTCTCAACCACCATATTGTGGAGGGGAGACATTGTTCAGGATGCTAACCAACTTGGACAGTATCCTCTTCTCTGTCACCACCTCCAGAGAGTCCAGCTCAACTCCTCCTTCAGTCATTGAGCCAGCCTTCCTTACTAGCTTGTTGAGCTTGTTAGCATCTCTTGCCCTCATGCTCTGGCCCCAGAACACGGCAGCATAAAAGATAGCGCTGGCCACCACAGCTTGTAGAACCTCTGCAGCATCCTGTTGCAGATGTTGAAGCCTCTGAGCCTCCCAAGGAAGTAGAGCCGGCTCTGGCCCTTGTTGTAGAGGGCCCCTATGTTCCCAGCCCACTCTAGCCTGTCATCCAGGTGCACTCCAAGGTATTTTTAGGAGTGAACCACCTCAATATCCTCCCCCTGGATGGATACATGGGTCAGAGGAGGCTTAGTCCTTCATCTTGCTAATGTTCAACTGCAGATGGTTCAATCTGCACCAGCTAACAAAGTCATCCACCAAGCCTCTGTATTCCTCCTCCTGTTGTCCACTGATACACCCCACAATGGCAGAGTCATCAGAGAACTTCTGCAGGTGGTATGAATTTGAGTTATAGCTAAAGTCAGAAGTGTATAGAGAACACAGAAAGGGGGAGAGGACAGTCCCCTGTGGGGGAAACTGTGGCCTGCCGGTCAGATAATCCGTTATCCAGGACACAAGTAGAGTGTACACCTGCATGGCCCTGAGCTTCTCTCCCAACAACAGAGGCTGTATGACGTTAAAAGCACTGGATAAATTAAACAACATGATTCTCACTGTGCTTCTAGCCTTGTCCATGTGAGAATAAGCCTGATGTAGCAGGTAAATGATGGCGTTATCCACTCCGATGTTCTCCTGGTAGGCAAACTGTCCTCATGCCTCTCCACACTTGCCTGGTGTTGTTCTGCTGCAGTCTGGCCTCCATATTTCTCCTGTAGATCTACTTGCCCTCCTTGATCTTGCTCCTAAGCTCCCCGGGGCTTTTGTTGGGAAAATAGATTACAGTCCGGGCTGAAGAAGTTGATGTATCCTACGATGCAGTGTGTGAGCCACCTGAATGATGAAATATTGTGGTAAGAGGTGAATCAGGTTGTGATCAGACCTGCCAAGTGGGGGAAGGGCTATGGAGCTGTACGCTTCTTTGATATTACTCCACAAACTGTGTGACGTTTATCAGGGTATTGGTAAGTGTCTCCAGAGATCGCCATGAAGGCACTGGAGTGTTGTGTCTGGAGTATGGTTGTGATACAGTGGATGACGTCACAAGCCTGTAAGAAGCGACATGTGAAAACTCTCTGGGCAGATAATAGGGACGAAGACCCACCACTAAAAGTTCGATGTCCAGGTTACAGACACATTCCTTGACAGTAATATGTCCAGGGTTGCACAATCTGTTGTTAAAGAGAATGGCAAGCCACCCTCCTTTCCTCTTACTGTTCTCCTCTCAGTTTTTGTATGCCTGTACAGTCTCAAAGCCGGTGATGGTGGCGTTCGAGTCTGGGATATTCCTGCGTAGCCATGTCTCAGTGAAACACATAACACTGCACTCCCGATATCCCCTCTGACTCCTCACCAGGGCCTCATGCACCATGGAGAAACATAAAAAACAGCTGATGTGGTCCATGATAACAATAACCAAACTAAGCCTCCAAACACAGTTCCAGCTCTAATGTTAAGTTCATTTCATTCTCTTCACATTGCACTACTCCGCTAACTCATCAACAATCAAACAAAACAATGCACAAACAAGACACACACAAACACTGTGTATGAAAGACCTAACATGCCTAACCCTCTCACTTAGATTGACTACAACTCTGACAAAAATGCAAACATCCACACCATTGTTGCAAACTATGCCATTCTGCTACAGTATCTCTCCCTTTCTCAAATCTAATCTGATCTTGGATCCTCCTGCTGATTGGACATCTGTACTGTGTTCAGTGTAAGCCTGAGGTTCCTCTAATAGAGAGCCTGGACACACACATGCTAACATGTACTTACTATTTGGGTAATGCTTTGAGTAAGAGCTGTGTGTGCACACAGCTTCAACCTTGATGACCCCTGTGAGAATCAAATCTCCAACTGAACAGTCTGAGGCTGTTTTCACACCTAGTTGATTCAGAGCAGGCAGTTCAATCCCTGGAGAGTTGTCCCAGGTAAACCACTAGAGAATGCTTTCAAACCAAATCTGGAGCACTTTCTCTAACCCAACTGCAGGAAGCACTGTGCATTATGGATTAATTATACAGTGAATTATAGGTTAATTTAGATTAAAGGGTATTAGTTCTACCCAGGAACAAAATGATTTTCCCTAAAGAAAAATTTTGTTAAATTTAATTGAGGTTGCTCTGATTCAATTTTTCTCAACTTGTACTTGTAAAAAGAAGAGACTTTGGTCAGAAATGACAATAAGTTTGACCGACTGTGAGACCTCCACTGCAATAAAGCAACATCCAAAACAGGGAATAGAAGCCCTGACCCTGGCAGTGCTGATTGTTCCTCTACCCTCCTCTTAAAAAGGTCAGTTTGCACAGTTTGCAGTTCTTCTGCCAGAGCATTTCTCTCACTAAAATCACTGCACCGTTGCTGAGAGACTACTGAGCAGTCTGACAACACTTTTATAAGATATGAATAGGATGAGGGTCTTGGACAAGGACAGAAGGACATATAAGGAGTGGAGATGGTAGGGGATAGAAAGGTAGACAGAAAGGCCAGGCTAATTCACCTCCTATTCAATAATAGTATCAAAACACACTCAATTATGAAATCATCACACTATATAGCCTTTAAGCGCTTTGAGTGGTTGGAAGACTAGAAAGGCGCTATACATGTACAGTCCATTTACCTCTATAATCCTATAAAATATTCAAAAATATGCCTGTGCTAACCTAAATTCTCTAATTATTTACTCAACTACTAAGAAAACCTTTATTTGAAACAGGCTTCTAAGAGACAAGCCGTTATTTAGAATTTCTCCTGTTTTATAAGTTTATCTTGTTGTATTTTAGTAAGAAGCCTCACTGTTTTGTGATCTGCTTCTGTTTTGATTTGCTTTTAATGCAGACTCAACACTTCCTCCATGTTTACCTGTTGTCTTGATAAAATCATTATAATGTACACTTCCACAGATTTATTTTAATTATTATTATTTTTTATTTTAACAGTCATTTCATACTCTGCATACACTTTGCCACTCTAAGTTTCCCTTTTTCACAGAAATACTGAATGTTTTCATTCACTGGATTTTTCCAGTTCTACTTTTCAGCGTTGTTATTGTTTCAGTGTTTACATTAAAACCCCTTCAACAGCTAAAAAGGAAATAGCCTCCCTTTTGGGTAGGCTTTTAATGTGAAACATCTGCAGGAAGTGTCACGTTTCATTGATGGTAGCTTAACAGCAAATGAAAAATCTGCAAAGTAGAAACAATTGGAATTCATTAGTGAGTGAAAACAGTATTTCTGTTAAAAAGTGGCACATTGGTGAAATATGTAGATCTTTTTCGCGGCAGACATTTTGACTTGTCATAGCAGGAAAAGCACAGGTGAAACAAATTAATGATGGCTCAGCTCCATTAAGTGCCCCAGTAAGCCATAACAGTGAGACAACATACACAATACCAGGATCGTGGAACTGGCTCAAGTAAATGTTATGCAGTCGATTAATGTTATCAGGTTGTTTTTCATAGTGCCTGAAAAGTTGACAGTTTAAACAAATAGTGTTATCACCTGACAACAGCAATATGTAATTTCAAGTGTAGCTGTAGGAGTAGGAGTAATAATAGAGTAAAGCTATACTGAAGTCATATTAAAAGACACACACCTTCCTTCCATCTGTCCTACTCATAAATCCTAGAGTGGCATAATTTAGCCCCACACACATACACACCTGCTCACTACAGCTCAGCAGGGGTTTGCACAAAGCAGCCTTTGATAGTGAGAAAATGAATAAGTTTAGGAGGATACACCAATAAATCTGCAGTTAACACACACACACACACACACACACACACACACACACACACACACACACACACAGTGTGGCCTCAGAACACTTCATGCAGTATCACGCACACACACACACACATTATTCTGCAAATGTACATGCCAACATGTACATTTACATTGCTTCTACACACTGACTCACATTTGGCACGTGGCCACTGAAATTTATTTTTAACAAAGGCACTCAGTATCTTATTTTAGCAAATTCTCAGCCTACTTTAGCAGACACCCTCTTGATATCAGTGAAATATCAATGTATCCTGTAATGTTCAACTGATAAAGATACAGACAGGTGACAAATTAATGGAAAACCCTCAATAAAGGAAAGCAGATGCCTACACAGGGCATGGAGGGTCACTGAATGGTTTGATGAGTAGGGAAATGATGTGAATCATATGCTATGCTATTATATGAACACCTATAGGAGATTTTGGACCAGTGTGTTACTGGGTGTTCAGAGTAGAAACAGTTCTAACAACACACGGGGCTGTGTTGGTGAAGGGGTGTGGTTTCAGGTACCGGTGAGACAGTCACTCTGCATTTGCACTCCAGCTGCGTCAACACAATGGTCTCATTGAAATGAATGAGAGGGCTTGTGTTTTTATTGGTCTGAACATGGCCTAACACAGTGTTCCTTAGCACAATCATCAAAACACCAATTGAGAGAATATCTTTTGGAAGAATGGCGTTCGTCCGTCCATTAGAGTTCCAGAGACTTAGAAAATCTATGACAAGGCACACTGAAACTGTTCTGGCAGCTCGTGGTGGCTAAATACCTTACTAATACACTTAATGTTGGGTTTTTCTTTAATTTGTCATCCAGCTGTAGGTCGATTTTGAAGACTCATGTAGGTAAGTGCATTCAAAATTGGAGCTGAAACTAACTGAAACAAAACTATTTTGATAACTGATTAATTGTTTAACTTGTTTTTTAAGCAAAAATACCAAACATTCTCTGGTTCCAGCTTCTCAGTTGTGAGGATTTGTTGCTTTTAATTGTCTTATGTGACAGTAATTTTACATTTCTGGTGTTTTAGACTGATGGTCAGACAAAACAAGCCATTAGAAAAATTAAACACAGGCTTCAGGACTGGGCTGAACAGTCGACCATCTGTAAAATTCAGACACTTTCACGCTGTAAGGAAAAGCTGCTCTCTCACTACAGAGCAATCATCGTGGTCAAATTAGGAAGCAGCAGCTTTTATCACTAAAATACACTTAAAATCAGTAAGCCATGGTTCTAAACATGGTTGGGGTAAGGGAGAAATCCGATTATTGACCTGCTGCATGTACAGCATATGGCGATTTACAGTAACCAGATTATTACAATGCATTTAAACATGTTTGATTTCCTGCATAAACTGGTTTCTTCAGGGCATGTAAACATACTGAATATATTTGAACTGAAGCGTGTGACAGGTATTTTGTGCCTATAATCAATAACTTTCCATCAGTTTTTACAAATAAAGTTCAACTAAATTGAACTTTGACCCAAATATGCTGACCTCTATAACGTGCATCCAATGGGATTCTGGCATTGATGGGAGGCAGAAGTTATGACAGAGATAATTTCACTGTAGAGAAGAATGGTGGAAAAGTTCATTTAGTGTGTTTCATAACTACTGGAGTTACTGTATATGAAGGTTCTCTCCAATCTTACTTGGACTTGAGTTAAAAAAAATGGCAGGCATGGCAGAAAATACGAGAGGACAGGTAAGAAAAATAACATTGTGATCATCTAAATAGTCTGTGGCATCTTAGTTAGCTGCTTTAGGATTATGTGCTGCTCTTCATTCTGCACACTAATAGCGCAAACTATTTGTTCTTTTGCATTTGGTCTGACACCGACATGAGACAGGCCCCAGCTGTGTTGGGATGAACCATTCAAACAGCAGGGAGAAGCCACACTAACACACTGTTGGAGCTGTCAGGACAACTGTACTGTCTAATTTGATGTTTTCATGTTCAGAAATCCTAAAGTAGTAACAGCCTTTTGTCATTGTCAAAGGAATAATTAACACATTTTTACCACAATACACACTACTAAATTACCTCTCACTGAGAAAAGCCTGTATTAGAAAATATTATTCTCACTTTCTTCCAACAGCTGCTGTACCATTTCAGGATTTTGTTTTGGGTGAAATATTCACAGCGTGATAATACACACAGTGAATTCACTGCCTTTAACAACTGTCTCAATCGAGAGAGTGGATGAATTTCCTCCTTAGCATCCAAGATGTCTCTTTATGTCATCCCTGTGTTGATTAATTATGTTGAAGTTGTTGATGGTTTTAAATACCTATTTATATATTTGGATAAAAATGTTCAAGTTTTGCTGACAATCCTAATCATGTCTCATAAATGCATGCAGCACCTTTATCTACCTATACTTTCCACATATGCCAGAGTCTGTACGTGCAAACAAAATGATTGAGTGGCCAGTACAATCACCAGCTTGGGGATTTGTGCACCACCACAAAGCCAACTGTATGATCAGTTTGAGTTGCTGCCACCTGGGAGGCCTTTTCTGATGCCTCTGGCAAGAAAGAATATTTATTTGCTTACCCCCACTCGTATCACCCCATGGTATGCATATCAGTAATACTTGCATGCTGTTTTACATGTTATTGATGTTTCTAACGCTCCATTTCTTAATTATTCTGTGAAGGTGTCGCAGACAAATTTCCACTATGGTGGACGATACTGATGTGTTGTACTGTATGTAAAGTGTGTGTAGATGAGGAGTAATGGACTAAAACTAATTGTAAAAAAACTGGAATCATCATGCTGTCTTCTCCTACATTGTAAAACCATTTTAACCTTATTATTATTATCATCATCATCTCAAGGGAAATTTGAACAACAAAAATCTACTGTCAAAAACATAAAAGGAAAAAATATATGAAAAACAAATATTAAGAATATAAAAAATCTATGAAAATATTATATAAATATATGAAGAAAAAAAGAACAAAGAATTGCATCCTATCCCTTATAGCAGAGGTGGAGGCCACTGACTTTCCAGGACTGACAGCTTCTGGTCGAATGGTTAGTCGATATGCTCTTGTCCGACCAAATTCCCATTGGTCAGACAATCGCTGGTGTTACTTTCATAAGAAGAAAGGCGCTTCTTAATCCATTATTTTTGGGGGCGGGAGGGACATATGCAGACCTGATGTATTTAATTTTTGAGTGATAGGCTATATTGTGTTAGAAATAACATTGATTATAACATTGACTGCTTTCTTAACGAGGGCCAGTAACGGTTCGAGCTCAATGATGAATCGATACTGGCTGTTCATGATCCTGACTTCAAACTTGAAAGCTATAAGTTTTGCCATGTTTTATGTTGTTTTACTGTTTATTTTGTAGGTTAGCCTGTTAAACGTTGCGTTAGCATGTTGTGCAGCTAATGTGACTAACTTTACTCCCACAGGCTGGCGCGATGTTGGACTAATCTTGTAATATTGAGGGACAGTTAAGAGGAACTGTGAGAACGTTAAGCCTTATTTGAAGCCAACTAAATAACGAGAGTAGTAGGTTGGATGCTGGTTACTGATTTTTCATGTTGCTTTTTGTGGAACTTTAATCTAGAGATTTTTTTCCACAATTTTTTTTTCTTCCAACCAATAGATTGGTTGAAGAGTAGGAGGATTTTCAATTTTCTTTGGTTGACTACAGCCCTATGATTTTCCAATACGCAATATTTAATGTATAGTCATTATTATCAGCCCTGTATGTCAGTATGAACCTATAACATATTAGTCCATATTACAAATGACAAATTCACCATCTGTCTCTTTAAACAGCATGCTGCCTGTTGTGCTGTGCCTCTTGTCTGACAATGCTCACCTCCCTGTTTCACACTCATACAGACAACCCTCACCTCTCATTTAGATTCCAGACAAAGAACAGCACTGCTGCAAAAGAAGACATTAATAACCATTTATTATGCAAATGAAAAGGAATAATCAGCAGGGGAACACTTCTACCTTGTTCAGAGAAAAGAAGATAAGCAACACTAGGCCCTCTAAGGTAGTAACACATGCATGTCTAGCACATTAATATTCCTTCCTGTGGCAGAGAGGGAAACGAGATAAGAACAAAGGATGGGTGAGGTGAGCTGCATTCCACTCAGTTTATAGAAGCCCTCTCTCTCCTCAGAGACAGAGAATTTGTAATTTAGTCATTTAGCTCATTCCATCCGAGAGAAGGCATGGAGTTCAGTCAACATGTGCTGTTCCGAGGCTTGAACCTGAGACCTTCCAGTTAAAGGATGGTCTCTATCTCACCAGACTTTCCTGCTTCTGCCTCTCTCTAATTATGTTAGTGATGACCCTGGCAGGCAGTGGAGTCTACATATGATGGATGAGAGTGGATCTGCCTCACGGCACACCCATACTCATATCACATATCAGACAAAGGTCAGTGCAGTGAGAGAAAAAAAAAAGAGCAAGATCTTAAATTAGGATCAGGCTGAGACAAGAGGAAGGCTATTTCTCAGGAGCTGAATTTTAGAAGTATGATAAAATGGTCAAAATCTCATGTTGATGTTAAATTGAGCTCAGTTATGTCTAGGAGAAATAGGCTGGACAAAGAAGAGATCTTATTTTCTTTCCTTTCCTTTGGGCATGTCTCCGGAACAGTTTAGGGAACTCCCTGAGGTGGTTTGATGACCTTGAGAGGTAGATTTAATTCGCCTCTAATGCTTCTTGGGGTGCTTTCACACCTAATCTGTTTGATTTGGTTAAAACGAATCCTGGTGTGTTTGCCTTGTTAGTATGGTTCGTTTGGGTTGGTGTGAAAGCTGTCAATCGAACTCTGTATGGACCAAACAACCCTTGAGAGGTGGTGATCTCGGTCCGGTCTCAAACGAACTCTGGAGCGGTTTGTCACGGGAACGTGATCGGACCTCGATCTGACCCAACTACCATAAACCACCATTAACATATCACACTTACCGAACACGTTAATGGTTAGTGTTACAGTTTGAGGTTTTGTCATTTCCTGTTTTATTTTGTAGTGTGTTCCTCTCTTTGTGTGTCTTGTGGTTTTACTTTCTGTCTTTGTTTGCTTTCCCTCCAGTTTTGATTGTTGGCCCTTCCTTGATTGTTTGCACCTGTGTCTCGTTGTCTCACCTCCCTTAGGGTATTTAGTCTTTGTTCAGTGTCGGATCATTGTTGATCCTGTCTTGTGCGTGTTCAAGACATTTGTGTGTCTCGCTGTTTGTTGCAATTTTCGTTGTACTTTTCGTTGTACCTTGTTCCCATTCCTGTTCCCATGCCCAGTTCCCGTGCCCAGTTCCCTGGCATTCTTACCATGAGTTCTGTTTGGATTCTTTGTCTCCCTTGGACCGTGTCTGGATTCTGGACTCTGAACTTTGTCTGCTCCCTATTAGATTTGTTTAGCATCATTGGACTCACTTCCTTTTTTCCAACTGCTACCTGGTTCGTCTGCATTTGGGTCCACATACTACACCACCATACAACAGGTTAGCATGTTGTTGTACATTCTCAATATTAGCTCCCTTGTTCTCCTCAGTCGTCTTAAGGCAGCATGTCTTCTTTGCATAGTGTGAAGAAGTATCGTATTTTCAATTTTCTCAAAGTGCATTTGGCATTTTGCTGGTATAGTTTTGCCTGGTATATTGCCCAGATAATTACCACAGTTATGAGCAAATGCCAACTGTGCCGTTGCACCATGTTAAATTGTATAACAATGTTTCTCTCAGAAATATGCACTATTCCAGAACACAGGACCTTCTTCCTATGTTTACTTTCGTGTTCCCACCCCAGACACATTAAATTTTATTTATATAGCGCCAATTCATAACAGAAGCGCTTTTCCTAAAGAGCAGGTTTAGACCATACTCTTTTTAATATTATTTACAGAGACCCAACAAATCCCACCACACATCTGACCAATAAGCAGAGTGAACATTCTCAGCTGGTTTGTAGTGATGCATTTTGGTTCGCTTGGATTTTTCTCTGTTCATGTTTTTCCACCAAATTAGCTCTGGTTCTTTAACCGGTTCCGTTCACGATTCTTGGAACCTTGGTGCTATCTAGCGAACCAGCCTGCATTCCCACCAGTTTGGAGCAGAACCATTGTAATCAAGGATGCGTCACATGTACTCAAGTCACTTTAGTAAACTGTAATTATTGGCATAGTTTTAATGCAGCATACTTTTTACTCTTACTTGAGTAGATTTTTAGAGAAAAATCATTACTTTTACTCTATTACATTTGGATACTTTCATCGTGCTACTTTTTATTTATTTATTATTTTATGCATTCATGCACATTCTGTTAAGAGGCAGGTAGTCAGCTGGTTCCAGGTCTGCTAGTGCTCTGTTGTCCTACTGAGCCATGCCTCCACATGACTCTGTTCAAAGCAGCATAATGGCTGAAGCTACAGCAGTAGCATGGCTTTCAATTGGCACTAGCAGCTAATATTTACTGATGAATTAACAGCGCACAGTACAGTGAACGCTGGTCTGAAGTCAGTACATCAGAGAACCGTGCTGACACTCAGCTGACAGAGAGCATTAAGTGTCTGTTGTGTTTATGCTAATAAGTTTAATAATATCTACACACCGATAAATGTATGTATGTTTTAAAGCTCCAGTGTGTAACATTTACAAGGAGCTATTGGCAGAAATGGAATATAATATTTAAAAGTGTGTTTTCAGTAGTGTATAATCACCTGAAAATAAGAATCGTTGTGTTTTCATTACCTTAGAATAATCCTTTTTATATCTACAGAGGGAGCGGGTCACCTTCCGTGGAGGCCACCATGTTGCACCGCCATGTTTCTACAGTAGCCCAGAACGGACAAATCAAACACTGGCTCTCGATAGGGCCTTTTGCGTTTTTCGCAAGTTTCGCAGCCACCATAGTTTCTCCTACACACTTGGAAGGGGAGGGTGAGCATGGATGTATAATAAGACCTGGATAGGCGCTATCTTTGGGTCTGGTATCCAGTTCTAATAATACATCCATGAGGGTGAGACGAGCAGTATTCAAATGGTTGCAATCTGCAATTTCACCGTCAGATGCCACTAAATCATACACATTGGTCCTTTAACATAATGAAAGTGGCACTGTGTATAATAATGTAATAGGGGGATGTGTGTGTGTGCGCATGTGTAACTCATGATAAAACTGTTTACCCCTTTACACCTGGCATTAAAATGTGTTTTGGGTGATCAAATTGCAATCGGATAGTGCCTGACCACATGAAAGTACAGGTGTAAATGCACCCAAGACACACTGAGGACGATTGTGATCCCATCGACCAAACCGATGGTTTTTACCAAATGCATTGTCAATCCACACACACATACTACGTGGCGGAAATACGTACCGGTCACAGTCTTCCGCAAATACAATCAAAACTGCAAACAGGCAATCAGTGTTGCACATGCTCATGTTTTTGGTTAACAGTGAACTGAACGTATCCGTTTGTGAACGTGAAGTCATGCACTGGTGAGTTAAACTCTATAAACTACTAAAATAATACAAAGGAGTAAACATTGTGAAGAAAGGTAGCGCAAGGAAACGATGCCAGGCGGAACTTAAGTTTCACTTTCATTTTCCGGCGGGGCTATAACATCGGCACACCGCTGTGGGGAGGAAAACAAATCACGGTGGAAAGCCAGGTCATCGACGGTTCAGAAAGTTATTATATGGTCTATAGTTATAGAGCATTTTTTTAGACCCGGGCAAACGAGAGGAGGATGTGACGTTCTGTTGTTTGAGCTGGACAGAGAGATCAGATCTCACTGTGGACACTGCAGACACACATTAATACCAGGTGTAAATGTAATCAGGTTAAAATCATATCTAGATACAATCTCAGAATCAGAATCAGAAATACTTTATTGATCCCTGAAGGGAAACTCTTTGTTACAGCAGCTCGTCTTTACGTCAGTGCACACAGGAGAAAGTACAAGAAAACGATATGATACACTATAAACACTATAAACAGGTCAGAAATAAATTAAGTATCAGTATCTGGATACGCGTCACATGTTAATGCCAGGTGTAAAGGGGGTATATGACATCTTAAATGTCCATTTGTTTGTTTGATGGCCTGCCTATAAACTTTAAATATGGTTTGCCTGCTTGGAAATGGATTTATTGCAAATAATGACACTTGTCTCCTGTCAGCCAGTTTTCCAGATGCAATTAGTAAATCTCTAAAGGGCATGCATTTAATTTTTCATTTCATGTATCTGTATTTAGCAGTTACAGGCCTTCTGTGTATTAAATCTCCCTTTCAGTAAAACCATTAAAGTTGTCTTCCAACTCAGCATCTTTTAACCTCTGGTTAGTCTGACAATCTGGACTGCAGTCCCATCATAGCACTTAGACTGCTCTTTTCAAGTTTCCAAGGGTTAGGGTTAACCCTCTAGCAATACTTGCATTTTAATTCAATCCAATTCCGTTTTATTTATATAGCACCAATTCACAACATAAGTTATCTCATTGAACTTTTCATATAGAGCAGGTCTAGACCGTACTCTTTATAATTAAATTTTACTCATTTTAATGTTACTACAGGACTGAGAACTAAATTCTAATAGCCACAGCAATTTTCTAACAAAATCAACCAACTATCATCTTAAAAATATAACATGAAATAGCGGATTAATGTCCAACCCCAACTTAGAAAAACCTATCCAAGCATGTATCTCCTGATTAGCTCTTAGTAATATCACTATTTGCTGCAAATTTCTTCTATGTTGTTTCATTACCTAAATGTTATCTTTATTTCCTGGTTCATAAGCTGGGTTTTAGGCCTGTTTGGCTCTGTTTCATCGCAAAAAACAGGTCCAAATATGGAACACTGCTCCATCTGGGCATGTCCTTTGATGTGTGATTGACAATTCAATTCAATTTTATTTATATAGCGCGAATTCATAACAGAAGTTATCTCATTGCACTTTTCCTACAGAGCAGGTCTAGACCGAACTCTTCATAATGACGGTCATTAGTCTGTTTGTTGCACAAACAAGCTCTTCATGTGTTTTTTTTTTATTTTTATTTTATTTTTTTTGTTGGGTTGAACTTGGTGAAGCTGCTCTGTAGTGTTTTCAGTTCTGCTTGTTGGGGGCTCATCCTGGTCTAATATACAGTTAATGGCTGTAAGATTCCTCTGTTACCTTTGACACTGTGTGCCATGTTTCTGTGTTGCCATAGCTACCTACAACACAAGGTTTTATTGTTTCCATAGTCGTCATTGATTTTATTATATCTAATTGAAACGCCTGGTGGACTTTCATGGGAAAAATAATAAAAATCACTGGTGATTTTGTTATTTAATCTCGTTATTTGATGTTTTCTGTAACTTTAAATGCTTTGCACAGTACATCACATGTATGTCCAAATCAAGTTTCCTGTAACTTTAAGGAGTCTAAATATTACCTTAATGGAACAATGATTCTTGAAATTAAAGACTACTTATGGTTTATTACAACTTGGGTCATATTTTCATACTTTTGTCCATTATTATCATTATCAGTTATGATAAGTAATTGATCAAATTAATTACTGATACCTGGTAACATGGTGATATCAATACAACAAAGCCTAACAAGAAACATAAGCAGTCAGACGAATTTGCTTAGCTTAGTTTGACCAACTGCTTGACTAGTCGAGCAGTTGACTACTTAAACCACCAGTCAGTGCTGCGGGCAGTAATTGACTACTAATGGATAATATGATTTTAGCCAACATCAGCAGATTTTAAGTACTTAATGTGTAAAATACCAATTGCTATTAACGCCACAGTAGGAGACCAACTGCTTTCTTTTTTGCACTGGAGCAAGCTGATGATCATTTCTAAAGTTACTGTTGATAATAACACAACACTTCCTGCCTTGTTTCATAATAAATGTTTTAATGTGAAAGTAGTGGTAGGTCTTTAATGGACTACAGGAAATGTTAACAATGCTAGCAAGCTAATGAACTCTTGAATTGTTGATAGTATAGGTTTATCTTTACAATAGATTTAGACATTTTTCTGGAACTCTTGTCGAGACAACAGTTTGAAACATTGCATGGTTGAAATGGATCTTTATCTCTGACAAAGTATGATGAAGGAGAGCAGGTCAGATAACAAGGGCAATGAACTTTTTACCGTGAAAAGAAAACAATTCTGCTGACTATATACTGTATGTAGTTAATGAGATTGTGTTTTGCTTTTGAGCAAAAACTAAAAAAGATGAATTCCCCACATGTGAAGTGGTTAGATGTAGGGCAGAAGTGTTTTACAGTTTGGTCAATAATGTAATGAAAATGAGAGAGGCCTCCTCCCTCATGTACATGGACATCACATTACATAAGGCTCTCGTCACGGCTGGTCACAGCAGCACGCAAGTATCTGTAGCAAGACTATCCTGCATGAAAAGCTGTGGCTGTGGCTAAAAAAAAGTCAGACATGATGGCAGCTCCACGGAAAAAAAAAAAAAGATCTACTATTTTGTAAAACGTTGTGACTCTTAAAAATTTGTCATTGTGAAACCCAAAGTTGGAGGTAATTGGAAGTATTGGGTGTATTACTGAAAGGTCAAAGTTGGAGCAGGAAATGGGCCTGTAAACTGTGATGGATGTTTAACCGACAGTTTGGGTAATACTTTTCACTGTTTGCCTTTGTTTCCTCTTCCAAGTAAGTTTGAAAAACCTTGAAGAAATTTCACAGGAAAGTTTCCAATGAGACAGACCTATCACTGATCAATAAATTCTCAAACGCAGACTAGATCTTATTCTATCCCAGTGTCAGTAATAGTTTCAAACACAGTATCAGACTTACAGTAAATGTGTTTCCCTGATAAGATTTTCTTAACGCTGTCTGATTATCTTTGGACTCTGCTGGAGGCTCCAGTTCCTCATCTCATCTACTGCCAGGACAGACAACACTACCAAACACTAGTCTTACACATACTGACACATCAGGCAGACACACAGCAAGGATGTTAAGCCTTTCAGTCTTTACAGCAAAACACTTCTAATTCAAATGTCACTGCAACCAGGACGCAGTGAAGATCTGATCATCCAATCAGCTTTGAGCACATTTGCACTCTGATGGAGGAAACCATGACACATTCTAAATGATTCAACAATGTGCTGTTACACTAAAGACATCATCATTTCTGTTTAGTTTTAGGATAACTGTCTTGCAAATGTCTTGCAATCAAATCTCATTAGTTTTGTAGTCAACGCTAAACTGTCTAATAGTGGAAAACCAGATCTTCACTGAAATTGCCTGAAATGTATTTTTACTCCACTACATTTGTCTGACAGCTTTAGTTACTTTTCAGATTACAATTTCCCATGTCCCTCCTGTCCAGTGAAAACCATGTATCTCCAGATGTGGTGATTCTGAATGTGAATGTTTGTGATAAACTGAAGGATGAAGTGTTCCTTATATAGGTTGAGAAAATTCTCCTCCTTCTTAAGCTAAATAAACTGACCTCTTGGATCAGCTGGAAAACGCATCGTCACAGAGCTGAAAACAGGCTGTTTTTCTGAGATACGTGGTTCTCACAGGACAGCGACGCTACAA
Organism: Siniperca scherzeri; assembly: GCA_027580175.1. NCBI lineage: Eukaryota > Metazoa > Chordata > Actinopteri > Centrarchiformes > Sinipercidae > Siniperca > Siniperca scherzeri. The sequence goes on from CM050859.1 coordinate 2,259,655, forward strand.
ATATTGTAAAATGGCGGATGTATTTTAAAAATTCTAGGTATTTGCATTGTGCCTCCCTCTCCCCCACCCTCCCTCCACCAAAACCTCTCTCTAAACCTCTCCATCTCTCTCTCTCTCTCTCCACCTCTCCATCTCCCTCTCTACAAACCTCTCTCTCTCCATCTCTTTCTCTATCCCTCTCTCTCTCTCTCTCTCTCTCTCTATCCTCTCTCTCCCTCTCTCTCTCTCTCTCTCTCTCTCAAAACCTAACAAGGTTCTGTCCGAGGTTTCTGCCTCTTAAAGGAAGTTTTTCCTTGCCACTGTCGCCAAGTGCTTGCTCATGGTGGGATTTGTTGGGTCTCTGTAATTAATATTATAAAGAGTTCGGTCTAGACCTGCTCTATAGGAAAAGTGCAATGAGATAACTTCTGTTATGAATTGGCGCTATATAAATAAAACTGAATTGAAAACATATGAACTGAAGTGCTCCCTCGCGAGGATGGTTTTCCACTCACGGATACTCTTCTGTGCGCTCGTATCGCGTGCCTGGTTTGTGTGTGCGGGTTTTGAGACTAATTAAACGCCATAACTGAGAGTCTCTAACACACTGACAGCAGCCAACGTGACTCATCCCATAAGCAGAGATATCGAAAATCTGGTAGAATGTCTTGGACTGGAGGCAGGTACGGTTTTTGTTGATAATACTACTCTCGATATTGCTTATTAGTAGTAGTTTGTTGATACTGCTTATCAGTTCCTTTTGATTACTGTGCAAAAAATAAATATGAAAATATGAAAAGAATAACAAATGTGAAGAGATTCACTAAAGGATTGAAAACATAGTTAGCATTCATTTTTAGCTTGTTCATAGCAATTTGCTATTGGCCTACTGAGAGCTCTCTCTGCTGGCATGTTTATACCTGCTGTGGATGGAGATGGGACTGAGGGCTGCCTGTAGGCAGAGCAGCTTGACCAACACGCATGACCATGAATTACACATTTTTTCTGTTCTGCTAATCTCACTCCCTTTTTTCCTCAGTCCCAATAGAAGAACTGACCTTAAAAATACATGTTTATACCATAGACTTTTTAAAACATGGACATGTCTGTGACGTCCCCCATAGATTTCTGAAGAGCCGCTGTGAAGCTCAAAGTGGGCGGCCATCGCCGTCTTGGTAGTTCCTGACTCCGGCTGATCCAAAAATGGGCAAAGAGGTGGAGCTGAGGCGGGCCGAATGAAGCCGGGTTGCTGAGACCACCTTGCGGCAAGCCACCTGAGAGGGCACTCACCGGTCACTCAAAGCGGCCATGTATTTAATTATACAGAACTTTAAGCCTTAACATAATTTAATTGGGTGAGTTATAAAAAAAAATCACCCAAAACCGTTTTTTATACCAGGCTGTAAACATGTTTATTTCTGCTGTGAAGCATTTTAACATGGAGCTCTATGGGGATTGACTCACTTTTGGAGCCAGCCTCAAGTGGCCATTCGATGAACTGCAGTTTTTGGCATTTGGCTTCAGGTTGGCTTCATTTTTCAGCCCCGGAGGTTGCCGCTTGGTTTTTACCCATGTAGAACCGGTCTCCATTCAGAGCCAGGTTTTGCAGGCCATCCTTACTTGAGTACAGGGTCCAAAATTAACATCCATTAAAAGTTCAGAATAAAAGTTGTAAATCCAATGTTATCTAATCATAATTGTCTCTTTAAAGTTATGCTAAAGATGAGTTTGCATACTAAAAACTTGAGGTAATTATGTTTAGTCAAATAATGCATTATGCAGTTTTATGGCTAGTAAAAAATATTCTTTCTGTTTACCTGCCATTGGCAGATGAGCCAAAAAGTTAATTGTGGACCCTGTTTAAGTACTTAAGTATTGATACATGGAATTACAGTACATTTTTACTATTCGGTAGTACCAACACATCAGTCACCATAAAAGTACTGAATTTCAATACACAACTCTACCTAGGACATGGCAGTAACGTCTACCTTACCTTACTAACTTAAATGTACTAACACATTGTCTATACAGCCCATGTAGCAAAAGCAGCAGAACATTACCAGAACAGCAGCAGTGTCAGTAAAGTATCAGTCCTCCCTTTGTGTTTGCACAGGATGCGCTCAGGCACAGTATTGAGTGTAGGTCACACGTATTTTGGCAGCGCTCAGAAACCAATACACAATCACTGTAGTTAGGAGCAGAAAACTGAATGGACCTGAAGGGGAAACACAAGCTGTTACTTGGCCTCTGTAGTAGAGGTGTGCCATATCATATGGTTCATGATAATACCATCATTTTTATTTTTTATGTATCATTTTTAATATGATGATGCCTTCAATAGTGTGGAAGTGGTTTCAGTGTTTCTCACACAGACTTTACTTGGGTGGGACGCCCAGGTATCTTAACGCCAAAGTATATTTGCCGACCCATTTTAACATCTTTTTTTTTTTTTAATTATCCATCCAAGAGAATGACGACGTCCACCATCAATTAACTAGTGGACAATCTCCCCTCGCTCTACCCCTCCCGTGCTACTGACAATCGCACATGCCCTGCAGAGAAACACAGAAAGAGTCTCCTGTTGTGCCGTTGCTTAGTAAAAGCTTGTAAGTGCACCTGTTGGTGCCGATGTCATTTGGTATCACGTTGGTTTTAATTGTTACGAAAGGCGACATCATTAACAACAAGCCTCCTCCCCACGCGGCTCCGCGGCTGCTGTGAAAACGGAATCGTGGGTGAAAAAGAAAACATACTGCTGATGAAGAAAGTCAACAGAGCAGACATATACAGCGAGAGAGAAACAAAGTGTGCAGTAAGAGACCGAGGTGTCGGTGTGTGGGGGAAAGACAACGGACAGCTGAAACACCTCCTGAGCAGACCAGCCATAATGGAGTGCACAAACTCTCCGAAAAATACCCAGATTCATTCAGCTCTGATGCTAACAAATCACTTATCAAACCTTTATCTCTCCTGTTTTTTTAATAGCAAGGAGCAATGGAAAACATACAGCTAGCAGCTTCTTCTGTTTAGCCGACTGAGTTGCTGCTGCTGGTTAAAATGACAGACAGCAGCAGCAGCAGATTAGATCAGCTGTAATTAACGTTAATTCAGTAACGGCTAAAATGAAAAGTTTGTTCTCTGGTTAATGTTACACAATGTCAATGTCTGCAGAAAACATGACCAAACAGATCCGATTTGAGATAAAGAGGTCATTGAGAACAAAGCATTTGTAATTCCAGAAAGTGAGAAATAACTTGAGAAAATGTATTTTTGCTAATGCCTTCTGAACAGTGAGTTAGAACATAGATCAGAACAATCAGATCAATCCTCTTGTTCCATAGAAAAAGTAGTTAAAGCCACTTTGTGTAGGGTTTGAGAAACATTCCTTACACAGACTGCACCGAGCTTCCCAGTGAATGTCTCATTTTTCTATAAACAAAAACTTGTGCCATCCGAATCATTTAAAATATGGTATTATGACAATAAGATTACTTATTTAGACATATTCTTTCTTAAATGTAAATAACTCATTTTGGCCTCTTGTAATTTTTCATCTGTTACATATTTGTATTGATTTCTTTACATAGGCTACTCCTTTTGTCCTGTGTGTTGCTGCAGTCTTTCTGTCGTGCCACAGAGTTTTGTCTTTTTTGCCCTTGTCCTCCTTCCCCTCATCTCTCTTTTCTGCTCTGCTAAGCAGCATTCAGCAGTCTACGACTCTGTGATTCTAATCGAGATTAAATAGTGTAATCTGTTTTGTGTGTGTGCTTTGAGAGGTGGGGCATTCAGACAGCGAGGAAGAGAAAGGAGAAAAGGCTTATAGATGTGCAGGGAGAGAGGATTAACCTGAACACCTGTCCCCTGCTGGTCCTTTTGATACTCAATCACACCACATGGTAAGAAATGAACCAAACTCTGTCAGTGTGTTGTCTGATTATTAACCTGACTCAGTCTTTGGTGGGAAGCATTTGTTGTGTGGTGTTGTACTGCAACATTTTTCTCTTTTTCCTTCTCTTTCTGTTAAAGCTGCTATAATCAATATTTTTATATGAACAATGAATAAAACGACGAAAGGTATTATGTAAAATGTGTCACTCGTAGTGAAGAACCCACAGAGAATTATCACCAACCCTACAGCTCCCCTCAGCTTTATGGAGCTTTTTAGCCTCTTTCAGCTCATTGTTTTGGTTTTTCAGCCAACAAACTCTGCTCTCATCATTCTCATTTCCAGCAGGCAGCTGTTTTCAGTGAAACAGCTCTTATAAACCCACTGTACACTACCTGCTCAGCCAGACCTGCAGCAGCTTGTGAACAGGCAAGGCAGGCAACTGCTCAGGGGGCCCCAGGCCGTTAGGGGGCCCCCGAGGGCTGACAAACTTTACTCCACAGCAATGTTTCAAAATGTGGCAACCGCAGTGACCGCAACCCCCTCCCCCTTAAACAACCAATGGACCATTTGCCATTTGTCATTCCTGTTGAACTTGCATGATTCGCATAACATTCTCAAAGTTTGAACTGAAAGTCAATGAAGGAAAATGAGGAATTATCCATCGGGAAGTGAAAAAAAGAAAAAGAAAGGAGAGGATGAGGAAAAAAGAAAGCAAGACAGTGGTAAGTGAAGCAGATAATGACGATTAAAACAGTAAATATCTGAATTATGTTATTTAGTCTAGCCTTAACTAATGGGGGAGAAACTTGAATAACTTCAGCTAACAACTCTGCTAGCTGAAGTGTGACAGGCAGAGTTGTGAGAGCAATAAAGTAAATATCCTAAACAGTCCACTGTTAAATAAATAGATGAAGCGTCGGCACAGGATGACAGCATCCCTCTCTCAGTACTCCTCTCAGTCATGCCTGTGTTGCCATCACCCCCGTTTTCTAAGCTCACCTGTCAGGGCAGCACAGTGTCGTGTTCAGACGTGCACACAGCCTAGGCCCATAAGCAGCATTTGTAAAACCAGTGGTTTATATGTTGATGAGCACGGGACTTTTAATGTTGGTTATTTACAATGTGACAACGTTCAACTTATTTTGTTCAACTACTGTGAACATTTGAAATAAAATAAAAAAAGATTTCATACATTTTTCATTGGTATCAGAAATAACATAATGGTTATGTTATAACGCTGGTTGGAGGGCCCCCCTGGGAATTTTTGCCTAGGGCCCCAACAGACTCTAGAAACACGACTGTGCTCAGCACCAAACAGCATACAGACACAGAGACTAGCTGGTGAACATAGTGGAACACTTAGCAGCCTAAGAGCCAGATACTTTTCCCAGCTAAGAGGAGCGAGAATACTGGACTTACATTCATCACGTGGACAAAAACATGACTCCAAAAGAAATAATGCAGCTTTAAAGGAATAGTTGAACATTTTGAGAACTGCACTTATCCACTTTCTTTCTGACAGTGAGATGAGAAGATGGATATCTATCTGATGTTTGTATGTTAAGTACAGAGCTGGAGTCAGGATGTGGTTAACCTAGTTGAGCACAAAGACTGAAAGCAGGGGGTAACAGCTAGCTTGTGTATGGATTTAACAAATGAGATGCAACATGTTCATTAGTGAGCCCACATGTCGAAGTGTCCTTGGGCTAGACACTGAACCTCCAATTCGGTGTGTGAGTGTGTGTGACTGATCAGTTAGTTTCTTTGAACTGATGAGCAGCTGGCACCTGCCATCAGTGTGTGAATGTGTGTGAATGGGATATGTAGTGTGAAGCGCTTTGAGTGGTCGGAAGACTAGAAAGGTGCTATACAAGTACAGTCCATCTACCATTACAGAGCTCATTGTCATAGAAAGGATTTGATCAAAGACAATACATGAAGAAAAATAAAAAATAAAACTATTTTCTTCTACACTAGTCAGTACCATTACGTGCCCAGGCTACCTATTAGCCTGCATGATGTTGTGCATGTAGCTAGTAAACAGGACTGACATTAGTTAATGTTATATTTGTGATGTGCTGTATTATTTTATCAGCCTGTAGCCAGCTTAGTTAACGTTAGTCACTTTCTCGTCTTAGGTGTCAAGCTAGCTGAGCTGGGTTCCATCCACCTGTTTTTATGCGCATTTTCAATTTTAATAATTGTGGCAGACCTGTGAGATCTCTGTGGAGTGATGAGAAGAATTTAACCTTCCTCACATTAATACATGAAACATACAGAAATGTCATATTTCCATTGTTTTTTCACCGTTTGAGCTCCAGTCAAACCTCAATAGTCATCTTGTTGCGCCCTCTTATTCTGCAACGGTATAATGGGACCCGACTGGAGAACTGGCGCCACCTACTGCTTATCTCAATGAATCAACTCCTAATAATCGCATTACTGTAGTAGATGGAAACAAGCATTCATTCGCATTTTCTTTTGCCGATTTCTGGGCCACCAACCGAAATTACCTTTGGGAATATAGCTTTATGGTTGCTTAGCTTTGTAAGTATGGGAATGTGTAGTGACACAGTATTATTGATGTTACTGGTGACTGGTAACATGGCTTAAATACATAGCTGATGAGGTATTTTGGCCTTTTCCATTCAATGATAATACTTTCCCTTGTCTTCATGGCCGAATGGAAAACCAACCTGGCAGATCACAGGCCCAGGTGGGCTATTGGCCCTTTTTTAAAATTCATATATACATTTGGTCATGGTGTTGGCATTGTGGGAAATGAGAGATAAAATACTTCTTGTTGTCCAGTATTGTCCTGCAGTTTTGTACAGCTCGTGCATGACCGGAATCAATTTTGAATAACATTTCTGCATGTCATGCACCTTAATATAAGCACATTGTGATTTTTAAAAATGATAGATGAAATTTCTTGTAGTCAAATCAAGTTGTATGTCTTTACTGTAAATAGTTTTCCAAGCTGACACAGAGCCTATTCAGCTGAGTGGATCATCATGCACCCGTGCGGCAGGCAAAGTTCTATACATCCATCTCGTGGCCATGCTGTTTCAGAGTGCCCATCACAGCACGCATTAGTCTTGTAGGGCTGCAGCTAATGATTATTTTAATTATTGATTAATCTTCATGCCCATTACAATATCCTAGACCACAAGGTGACATCATTAAATGTCCAACAGTCCAAAAACCCAAAGATATTCATTTTACTATAATGTAAGAAAAGCAGTGAATTCTTTACTGTGAGAACCTGGAACCATCAAGTGTTTGGCATTTCACTTAAAAAATAACAAACAATGAATCAATTATCAAAGTAGTTGCCAATTCATTTTCTTTCGATTGACTTATCAATTAATCATTGCAGCTCTAGTGACTTTGTCTATTTCAACAACTTCGCTTCAGTTTATTCTATGAGCTGGAGGCCACAGAAAGTTGTCCATGAATCTATAGGCACTTGAAACAAACTGCCTCTCTATTTTCTCTCTCCTCTACATCTTAATCAGCTCTCTGCAGTAGCGCTGTCCTGCTCTACCTGCCTGTCCACACTCCCGCTTATCACCAGCCAGGGGCTTTCGGCACAGTCCTGCGCCTGCTGTCCTGCCTCTCACAGGGCCGATTTAAGGTATTTTAGTCTTGGCAGCAGAGGCTGAAGGCAGATCAACCTGATGGGGTCTGTTGTCGGATCAGATCCCCTGACTGTCTGGACGACACACCTCCAGCTTAGCAAACACCATCTAGAGATGTCAGCCATGAGTATCTATTACTATTGACCTACATCAGTTCCCCTGTCTGCTGAGCAGTACAGTCTGAGCTTCCATTAGCTTACTGCAGAACGACCTTGTATTCTGTCTGCAGCATCATTCAGGTGTTTTTTGAAGGCAGCATTGTGAGATCCAACACCTTCTGCCATAATTCTAATCTCCCACCTGATAGTGGGAGAGTTTATGGCCACTTATTAGCGTGCTAATATTACCATGCTAAATTAAGCAGTAGGGCTGAGTCAGCCAACCACAATGTGTGCGTAGCACGGAGTAGTGAGTTTTGTCAAGTAGTTCCTAATCCAAATCAGGAAACCTTTAACTAAGACTATTTCATTGGCCGCATTTCTTACTTTTTATGGTTTGTTAAATGAAAAAGCAAGCACTAAAAGCGTTCATATTCCCCAAACTAAGGTATCAGAAATCGTTTTGGTAGCGGTAGCTGAAACGCAGGCATTCTATTCGCACCAATATCAAACAATTTAAAACAATATCCAGCCCGAGTTAGTGGTGGATATTAATGTTAACAGCAAAAACTGTAACCAAATATATTTTTAAGGACATCTTTTTCCATGACAAAGACAAGACCTTGATGAGACAAAACTGATTTTATGATACAAAAACTAGGACTCAATCTCCATATGTAAATGTTTTGTTTCAAATGAAATATGAAAATAAAAAATATTTAGTCAAAAGTTTTTATAGACGAATAATTAGAAGACTTGGGAGACAATCACATTAATCCATGCCTTCTCCTCCTGCACACCTACATCATCTTATTGATTAAATCCTTTGAAATCAGACCAGACACCCTCTGCATTCGAAAAAAATAACCATTCTTCATCATACAACCTGACATTTCGTGGCCAGTTTTCAGCACCAGTTGTTTTAGATGTAAATCAATCAGGTGGATTCAGACCTGGAAGCATTTTACTTAAGTTGTACTAAAATGCTAATACTTTGCCTTGACTAAAACTAAATCTAATGTTCAAGTTTGTCAATTAATTTAGTCGACTAAGATTGAACTAAAAATAAGCATGAAGTTGACTAAATAAGACACTCACGTGGACGTCTGATCTCAGGAATAACACAAAGATTCAATCTAAAAATAGCTGCTCATTAGCACTAGTACGCATGCTATCTATGCATTCTTCCTGCCACCGTGCCGTTTTTCTGGCTACCCTCTATCTGAACGTGATGTACGTTTACACCGCCCCCTGTAAACACATGACCACAGATGTTAGGTGCTGCTGGGGCTCAGTCACACAGTTAGAGCATCTAACTGACATCAACCAGCAAGTGCAGACAGGACATAGATGAGATTTTGCTGCAGTGTGCGCGCGCACACACACAAACACACACACATTATGGTTAATAGGCCTGGAGCGAATCAGGTGGGGAAGGAGGAAACAGGGATGAAGAGGGAGGGATGGAAGGAGGGTGTGAGTGATGAAGAGGACCGAGGAGAGGGAGTGAGGGTTAGATGATTGAGCAGAGAGAGGTTGGTGGAGACAGAGGGTGAAAGAATGGAGATGGAGGAGGTGGGGATGGGGATGGGAAAGCAACTGGTGTTAGCAGATGAATGAAGCAGCCAGCAGGATAATGGACAGAAAGGCAGGAGTGAAATGAAAGACAGTGGAGGACACAAAGGAGAAACAGCAGCAGACATGTCACCGTATGAGCGGGCGGACTTCCCAGCGTGGCTAAAAACCTGTAGAATCTCCTCCATGAATTCCTCCTTGAATCCCAGCTGAGATCCTGACCCAGCTGTAGACTACGCATATTTCTGAGAAGAAAATATTATTTGGCTATAAATATTGACTCATTTATTTTGTCAAAGTTACTGTTTTATTGTCATTTGTCAAGAATTGTCATTTGTGCTACATGACTGTACACTCTACTCACTGTTTTAACACCTAATGTGACATCCAGAGTAACAATATGTTTGTGAGTAACATAAGCTGTGTTCACATTATAGCTCAAAAAAGCCTCTTGCCCTGCGATAAGTATGTCATTTAACAAACACTCTCTTCAAAAGTACATTTTCAGCTTTATCTAACTGGACTTAAAAACATGAGATACTGCTGAGAAATGTTCCAAGGCTGGATTTTTAGTTATTTACGTTGTTACAAATGTCAGTGAGATTTTAAATTAGGTTCTCCTACTTCTGGAACAGAACCTGGAAGTTCCGGTTTCACTTCAGCTCTCTGTAACTAACTACAAGTAACTTCACAATCAAGTTTTTGCTTGCAGACTCGAAAAGGAGCAATAGAAGTTGCAGTTACAGCTACGTTTTAGAGGTCCGTTCATATGTTTTTACTTTTAAAAAAAAATCAAAATGTGTTTTGAAATATGTTTTACATCATTCAAGTATACTCCACTTAATTCAGATTTTCAGCCCTCCCTGTAGATTTATCACGATGAAAGCCTACCAGGAAAGAGAGAGGATTATACTCATTTAACCGATGGAAGACTTTTAGTGTGAAACATCTGTACAGAACATTTTGAGTTTCATTGCTATTAATAGCAATATGGCATGACCCTTATGTTGTACTGATGAAAATAGTGATGTGTAAATGTCTATATTATGCTAGGCCTGTCTCAAATAAATGTCTGGTTCTCCCTGCATCTGAGGTGAATAAAGGCCACTATTTAAGAACAGGCACTGTAAACAACATTAATATTAGCTGGTACATATCAGACCTTTCAAATATTTGTAGCAATATGCCTCAGAAATCTACTGTTGATCAGTCTGTAATGTTGTATACCAAAATGATTGACCATGATAAGTGTACCATAAATGAACTTTACAAATTGGCACATGCATATTGATTCTAAAATACAGGTGTGCAACCACCCCCATGTTAATTCAGTGAAGTAGGTATGTTAAAGGAGGAGAAAAGAAGAACAGCCTTTTTGAAAGAACTCAGCAGATGGATCAAGAGTATGGGGTCTAGACCTCACCCACACTACACTGGTGTTATTATTCCCTCTTGGCTTAGCACCAGCAGGACTCTACTTTCACTCTGCCCTTTGTTTCGCTTTATCTGCTCTCAATTGGCTTAATCGGTGTCCCTGGGAGGGCCAGCAGACCTGATGCTGGAGGGTTGGAACACAATGGGAGGAGAGGACTCATCCTACATCATGTCTAAAAGGACATCCACAATCTGGAAAATGGATGTCATTCATTTATTTAGGATCTGTCTTAGGAACTACACACACCAGAAAGTCCTCGTTGCCACCACTCTACCAACAGAAGAATCTCCTCAGTGAATTCCTTGAATTCCTCCTTGAATCCCAGCTGAGATCCTGAGTCAGCTGTAGACTACACATCTTTCTGAGGAAAAAAAATATTTGGCAATATATTTTGGCTTCTCATTTGTTTTTGTCAAAGCTTCTGTTTTATGGCCATTTGTGTGCTACTGTGCTCTGTACGGGATTCTTGGGGCAGGTAACTAGCACTTTGCACACACTGTTTGTTTTTAGCTACTGGCAAGTTTTATAACCTATCACGACCTGCTGGGATTGCCAAGGGAAATGGCTTTTACAAAAACATACAGGTTTCAATGTGTTAACAATGGTTAAACCACTGCAGAGACTTAAACAGCATTTTAGTAACAAACCTGGCAGATGAATCTAAAGTATGACACGTTAACCAGCAAATGTCTTTTTCGGTTTGGTTTTTATTATTATTGTATAGTTCCATTCAGAAAAACACCTTATGAATGGATACTTTAATCTTTGATCTTTAATCGCAGCACAGTCCGACAGGGTTAAACAGCATGCTAGTAATAGGGGACTCCATTACCCGCAATGTTAGACTAGCATCACCAGCCACTGTTTGCTTGTGGTACTTTGTGGCCCTTACTCCCAATTTTTAGAAGAATTTGGAGATTTTTTCTCAGACCTTATTACTCACTCTGGCATCCCCGTTGTTAGCAAAATGGCCAAAATCTGCCCCCCTTGTTAACCTGCTCAAAAGATGCTCTGTGATTCGTAGTGGCGCTTCACATTGCCGCCACGGTCTCGGAACATACGAGACGCTGGTTTTGAACTGTGGGAAGATTCAACATGTAAGAGTCTGTCCATTCCTGATTAAAAGCTCTGTTTCCACTCTCTGCTTTTCTCTTTTTAGAGCACGCCATGTGAAATTATTTCTCCGTCGCATCTCTGCTCTCCCTGTGTGTACGTCACTCACTGACTCGACTCTCAGGCCGCTAAACCAGCGCCGTAAAGGCTAGAACAGCTGTGCCGGTCAAAATTTACCATTGGGCCATTCCCCTTGATAAAAATTAACAAATCGCCTACTGCCTGTGGGATAGACGTGTCTGCCCTGGATTTTTCTTCTGTCTCATCCGTGGTGGAAAATTAGTAACTACTGACATAAATTCAGACCTTTCTACCCTCCTGGATTCAGTTGCACCTTTTTCTACCAAAACTAGATGGTCAAAGAGGTCTACACCCTGGTTTACAGATGAAATGTGTGCTCTTAAGCAGGCCTCCAGGAGATTGGAATGCAAATGGCATAAATAAAAAAATTGGAAGTTTTCTACTTCTCGTGGGATGAGTGTATTAAATGACGTGCTTTTTCCATTGCCAAAGCAGCTTATTTGTCTTGCTTAATCAGTAACAACAAACACAACCCAAGATTTCTTTTTGTCTAAGCTGGTGTTAGTTTGTAAACCAATCACTTGCCTCCTTGACCCCCTACCAGCTAAACTTTTTAAAGATCTCATTTGTCACTTACGACTGGCCCTGTCCCCCACTAGCTTGACTGCTATGGTTAAACCTCTACTTAAGAAACCTAAATAATTATCGACCAGTCTCTCTAACCTTCCAATCTTTTCAAAGTACTAGAAAGAGTTCCTTTCTCCTACCTGTGTGAATGATGTGCTTGAGTTTTGCCTCTTGCGTGTTCATGTAGTCTGTCCTCCTCCAGGTTCCATGGTGGAGAGGAGGTCGTGTGGCTCAGGTCCTATCTGTTTGGTGACACGTGAAGTTGCTCGTCCTCCTGGATTCATAGTCTTCATATATGTTACAATCTATTTCTAATTTTGTCATCATGATTGTCCATACTGTAATTTCATTATGACGGTCTATTCTGTACACACAACATCTATTGCATGTCTGGGAGAGGGATCCCTCCTCCATTGCTCTTCCTGAGGATTCTTTCTTTTTCTCCCAGTTAAAGGGTTTTATGGGGAGTTTTTCCTCATCCGAATCGAGGGCCTAAGGACAGAAGGTGTTGTTTTTGTAAAGCCCCCTGAGGCAAATTTGTGATTTGTTATATTGGCCTATATAAATAAATATGATTTGACATGACTAACCATTTCCAAAAATATGACAAGGTGTGTGCTATATCATACTGTTCATTATAGTACTGGACCTGGTCTAAATCTTAATGTGAAAAATGTGTCATAGTATTAAGAATATTGCCACATCATGACCTAAATTGACCATCTAATTTCTGATCAGGATCTGATACAGCTGAGGTGATCATCACATTTTACGTTCACTTCATCTTAATTAATCAGAGCACTACATGGCAGTGTTGGAAACAAAAGTTGGGAAAAGACGAGTTAAATGGCTTAATCAGTCATATTCAGTAAGGGGTCTGTGAGGAAAAACTCACTGGCAAGCAGTCAAACAGCAGGCTGACGTTAGTTTAATAATGACCAGCTGGACGCTGGATGTTTTACCCACACAACTGGCGTCAAGATTAAGTTACTTTAAAGTTCTCTATCGATCAGCTGGACTTACTGTAGCTGACTAACATCAATACAGATGGCCAGTTTACATCAATGACTCTGATTAGAGAGTTATTGTAAAGAAGATTACAGAGTCACAGTTGGGCCTCTCGGCCTTACCTCACAATGTTGAAGTGTATTTTTGTGATACCTAGCAATATCATTAAAGTATTTTAAGGCCATATGACCCATCCCTAGAGTTTCACAAGGTTCCTGTAGAAATATGTATTGTCTATATATAAAATGTTAATCAACAAAACTATTTTGATAATCGATTAATTGTTTTTGAGTCATTTTTAAGTAAAAATGCTGAAATTCTATGGTTGCAGCTTCTCAAATGTGAATATTTTCTAGTTTCCCTGAGTCTTTAATGATTGTAAACTGAAAATCTTTGGGATTTGGACTGTTGGTCAGACAAAACAAGATATCTGAATATTTACCTTTGGGAAATTGTGATGGGCATTTTTCACAATTTTCTGACGTTTTATAGACCAAACGATTAATCTATTAATTGAGAAAATAATCCTCAGATTAATTGATAATGAAAATAATTGTTAGTTGCATCAGAGTAAAGTAACAGAGTAAAATGGTTGGGTCTGGCTCTATGCTACTCAACTATTAATGGAATCTGTTAGCACTACAGTAACTGCTTCAAGCAGGGTGACTAGCAAGTCAGCAGTACTACCCACACTGCTGACTGTGATACTAACATGGCCATGATTAGCAGTTTGAGTAGGATGTTTTCAAGGTTACATATGGGATATGTTGACAGTCCAACCATTTATGCAGCAGCAGTGCAAACACATTTATTGAAATTGGTCTTGCCCGGTCCATCTGCGTTATTACAGTATGTGGATGACATTTTGGTGGCATCATCAATAGAAGAAGATTGCCGGAAAGACTCTCTTGCTTTGCTGACGTATCTTGCTATGGGTGGACACAGAGCTTCACTGGCTAAGCTCCTGTTTTGTCAGACCTCGGTTCACCATTTTGGATATGTACTGAGAGATGGTTGTCGTTATTTGTCGCTGGATAGGATCAAGGTGATAAGGAACATTCAAAGACCAAAAACAAAAAAGGAAAGGTTGCAGGGCTTGGCTGCCGGAATCTGCAATATGTGATGCTGTTTTGGGCTACAACACTGAAAGACTCTCCTTAACTATTCAGTGGACAGAGGAAAGGAAACATGTATTCCGGCATGTGAAGCACATGCTATGTGCTGCTCCAGCTTTGGGGTTGCCTGATTACAAGATGACCTTTCATCTCTATGTGGCAGAGGATGGAAGTACAGCTGCTGCTGTGTTGACTCAGATGCACAGGGACAGACCAAATCCAGTAGCATACTATTCAAAGACGCTGCCATTAATTGTAAAAGGGATGGTTTCAGCAGCTGCAATTATGGTGGAGAAGTCACAAATGATTGTACTGGGACATCCCTTGATTCTTCATACTTCTCATGCAGTAAACATTATTTTGTTGAATATTACGACAACACATGACTAGTCAAAGACGTAGTAATTATGAACACATTTTGACAGGGACTCAAAATCTTACGATTTCAACAGCAGCGCACACAAATCCGGCTGTGCATTTAAAAGCATTGTTACAGGGGAACAGGAAGATTATATGGAGATTGATCATGACTGTTTGGAATTAATTAATTCGGTCTCTAGCATTCGAGCAGATTTGCAACAGGCTCTATTAGAGAAGAATGACATTGTTTTGTATTGTGATGGATTGTCGATGCGCCCAGATGATAAAACAATTCTATCAGGTTATGCAGTTGTAGATGATGATGGCAAATGTTTGGAGGCATTCAAGTTAGCAGTTAAATTAGCACAAGCAGCTGAATTAATTGCATTAACAAGAGCCTGCTTATTGGCTGACAATAAGGCGGCAATGACAATTTATACAGACTCAAAATTAGCTTTCTCGTGTGCGCATGATTTTAGCATGATCTGGAACAATAGAGGCTTTGTGACAACTGCTGGAAAACCGATTCAACATATGGCTTTGATTAAAGAATTATTAGCAGACCGATGCGGCCATCACAGATTGCTGTGGTTAAATTTGCAGGACATGCAAGGGATGATACACAGGTGGCTAGAGTCAATAATTTAGCTGATATATGTGCAAAGAATGCAGCATTATATGCTGAGTTCCCGCCATGGATGAATGCTGTTTTTATGTCTGCACCGGTGCCAGAGCCCCCATTCACAGTTAGCGACCTTCTTGCATTTCAGAGACAAGCATCTGAAGCTGAAGTAAAACGGTGGTAGATTTAACACAATTACAAGAATGTCAACAAGAATACCTTGTACAATTTTGTGTCTGAGTTTTCCCGACAGGTGGCTGACAAACTCCCAGTGCCAGCAGAGGAGGCAACGCATCCTTTTCAACCTGGTCATTATGTGCTGGTAAGGAGCTTGACGGTGACCGCAGGAGAACCATGAACCCTGTGCACCATATTCATGTGGACTTGCAAGGACGGAGACAGAGATATGACAGTACCTCATGCTCTTCCACGTCATCATCTGCAGGGGTTAATGCAAGTGGATTGAGGCATGGAGAAGACAGTGAACACAATAAGGAGAGGATGTTATGACAGAAGGAAGAGGACCACATGGACTTTGTAATCCTTTATGCATGAAGATTTGAATGTAATGTTTGATGTGCTTAAATTTTATGTTATTTGCTTTTTATTATTTAGTTAGTGTGGGTTAATATTTTATTGTGTCACAGTTTGTGATGTTCAGAAAGGAAGAGATCAAGGAAGATGGAGTGAAAGATGAAGAATTGTACCATGCAGGTTGAAGACAGCGATCGCCCCTGGAAATTGGCTGGGTAGTTGGGGGGGTCAGAGGGGAATTTTCCCCAAGGTGATGTGTTGCTGGGTTTTTCGCATCTCCTTGCATTGGATCATTTTACGTGTCATGTACATTTGTTATACAGTATGTGTTGATATATGTAATCAAATGTATCTTTTTCAGTTAGTGAAGTTACTCCGTATGTTAATACGGTGTAGTCCCTCATTCGTCCAGGAGTGTTCTATCGTAGAAAAGGTTTCAGTCGTAGTCATCTGGACGCTGTTTTCAGAATCATCCGTATGTTAATCTACTTTAGAAGAAAAACGGGGGTTAAAAAGGGAGGATTGTTAAGTTGAATATCAGTCAATCCATGTTGAAGTTGCATGTGTTAAAATTTAGAGTATGTTTATCTATAATATATCAATTGGACTGGGACCACATCTGTTTGGAACATTATGGGGCTCCAGAGTTAGCAATGACATGTTATGCGGTAACGTAAAGGACAGGGCCCCAAACGAAAAAGAGTTTCTAGATGTGTCTTGGGGGTCCAGGAAAGTAAGATAAATATGCTTTGAAGGTAACCAAGAAGGGTGGCCCCAACTAAGGTTAAAGGTCAATGTCTAGAATGGTATATATACGTTAAGCTTTTCTTGGTTCTTTGAGTATTCCTTGTACTACTCCTCAGTTGATATTAAATCCCACCTGATTAAAGATCATCTCGTGACTCTGTGTGTTCTGTCTTGTCATCTCTCAGCAAAGACTCTTATCCATCAGTTTCCCATTATGGTTCTGGAGAAGGAGTGACCCAGAGGAGCATCTGCTGTATCAGCAACACCACCACCGGCTGTTTGTTTTACAAACCAACCGCAAGAAAAACCCAGACAACCAGCACCACATATAATGACAAAGCACAATGACAATAAAGATCTATATAATAAAACCTCTACGCTTGACTCAAACTGTTAAGTCATAGTCAGAATTAACGTTTCCATTACTCAACACTGATAAACAAGGCTGGTCTGTTGTGCTGGCTCTCTGTATATAGGCTACACTTATCTTGTGCGCACAAATCAAAGAACACTTTCAAAATGCATTCCTGTAAAAATTATTTGGATGGGGAGGAGTGGTGGCATTTTACACAACTGATTCACATGATGGGCATTGAATGAAGTAGAAAAAATGTATTGAATGAAGTACTCTATTGGTATCGACGTCACTTTAAGGGTACTGGTTTTGGTACTGGTATTGTAATTTTTTAAACGATACCCAGCACTACTGGGGGTGCACCTCAACAACAAACTAGACTGGTCAGACAATTGTGGTGCCCTCTATAGGAAGGGACAATGAAACAGTGGTGGCCAGTGCACGCTTCTTTGCTGTTTGTCCTATTGCCTTACCGTAGTAAATATGAGTTCCTGTTATGTTTGTCCTGCATCAAGTGTCTTGGTCCTTGACAAACTTTCAAGGCTTCCCAACAGCTGCCATGTCACAGAAACCTAATAATCCTACCAGCCAGGAAGCCTTCAACAAAGGCCCATATGGACAGGTTGTCATTATTGTGGATTATACAAGAGTCTACAGTGCACAGACTGAAACCTGTGATAACTGCAGTCAATCTTATAAAATCACATTTTTAGTGAATTTAAGTTTAATGAAATGGAACTATCAAGGAGGACCACACTTTGAGAATGACTGCTTAATGAAGAAGAGCTGCAGACAACTCCTCCAGCAAGGACTGCTGTAATCCCGACAAAGTGATTTTCTCCCACCAGTTGAACTCAACTTCCTGGCTGGTAGGATGGGAAATCAGCATGAGTGCGGACTCTGAGGAGCAGGAGGAACATCTTAAATTTGATTCATTGGGATTAGTATTATCAGGGGATGTCCTCACAAATATTTAATTTAGTGTTAGAATTTTGATTTTATAAATTGCAAGCAGATGAGATTTACATGGAATTAAATCAACAACAAACTACAGAAATTACAAATCATTGGATGTACAAGGGGAATATTACTCCAATGTGGACAGGGCTTTAGAAGGGTTTTAGGATGGAAGTTGTTGGAAGTCGACACATTTTTGACAGTGAAGCAGTGAGGAAAGGTGAGGCGTCCCACAATGTATTGAATGTTGCTACTTTTGGGATTGATTTTGTTTACCTAGAATAGGGCTGCAACTAACAATCATTTTCCGTACCAGATAATGTGTCAAGAACTTTTTCAATTAATTGTTAGTTTATAAATTGTCAGAAAATAGTGAAAAATGTCCATCACAATTTCCCAGAGCCCAAGGTGACGTCTTCAAATGTCTGGTTTTGTGAAAATCTGAGACATCTGAGACAAGCTGCAACCAGAGAATGTTTGGCATTTTTTGATTTTAAAAGTGCTATGTGCGACATTCACTGCCAATAAATGTCACACTAGAGCACCAGCACACTTCATTCAAACTAGACAGAAACTAAATAAAACTCACCAAAACCGTCTTTGTTAGTCTTTCCACTGTTCCAATAATCACAAACTGTTAATCATAAACCCTCAATTCACAGAGTACTATGTGAACATGAGAGCTATGTGTCCGCCTCAGCCGGCAGCCACGATATGGGCTGCAATAGCTGCAGTAGGTGCAACGTAATCTTTGGGGACAAATGTGTCCGTCCAAGTACGTCCACTAAAAGTGCTTGTTTTTGCCACTGACAGGCTCAGACTGTTATTCTAAGTGTCTGACAACATTATGGAAAGGATCCCTACAGAGATAGACCTTTTTGTTAAAGAGTAAGAACCTTTTTGTTTAACCAGAAACAGCCTTTATAGCGCTCTCGGTCGCCACCAGACTCCATTGATAAAAACAATAATTTTATCTCGCTGATCATCGTAAAACACACTTCATTCAAACTGGACAGACACAAAATAAAACTCACCAAAACCGTCCTTGTTAGTCTTTCCTCTGTTCCAGCAAACACCATTTCTGGTTTGGTCGAAATAAACCCTTAAAGCAGCAGTGTGTAGGATTTAGTGGCATCTAGTGGTGAAAGTGCAGTTTGCAACCATTTGTATACCGCTTGCCTCACCCTCCCCTTCCAAGCGTGTAGGAGAAACTACGGTGCTGCGAAACTGTAGAAACATGGCAGTGCAACATAGCGGCCTCTGTGGAAGTGGACCCGCTCCCTCTGTAGATATAAAGGGCTAAGTAAATGAAAACACAATGATTCTTATTTTCAGGTGATTATACACTAATGAAAACATATCTTTGAATATTTGCGCCACATTCTGCAAACAGGGCCCCCGTAATCTTACACACTGAACCTTTAATTCACTGTGTTAGATGAGAAAAGAAACAGCCATTATATCACAGGGAGAGACTCACAAGCAATAACATGCACGCACAGTTGGACCGGCTACCAGAACAAAGAACAGAGAAGCTCGGATGACAACACACACAGAGTGTGACATCATTCTCTGCTCAGGACACCATTACTCCACTATATCTTTACGTATAACAAATAGTTGTTTGCTGCTACATTAATGTTCAAAATCTCATATACAGAACCATTAAACACCCGCCCCAATGTTAATGTCCCACAGGCAGAACAGTGGGTGGTAAAAGGTTAAACAATTGATTATCAAAATTGTTGCAACTGATTAATTTGCTGTTGATCATCTAATAAAATCACCTGTCATGCAGCAGTACCCACTGTGTTAGGTAAAGAAAGCTAACATTACCAGCAAGCTGTTTTCTTTTAGGTAACATTGATGTAAATTACTCCATCTCCGCCTGGTATTAACATGTGATCTGTATCTGGATACATTATCCGGATAGTGACATCTGATCATGCAGACTTTGCAACTACACCTGACATTAATATAATGAGTTAGCATTATCTCAGTTCTAACCACAGTGTGATTTTCTCAATATGCAAATGTGGGCCATCTTATGTCAAGGGAAGCAGTGCAGGATTCTCTAGAGGGACTGCTACAATGTGCAAGGCAAGGGTCAAATCACTGATGGAGACAGTCGAAGGCATCCATATGCTACTTTTTGTGACTTATACTGTAAGGCTGTGTTCAGACAGACATTAGCACTGCATGCAGCCCCCTCATTCATTTCAGTGAGACCACTGCTTTGATGTTTCTATCAAAAAACAGCAACAAAATGTAACCTGGGTCAACTTTGCGATGCGATGGCATCCAGCAAGGCACTGCACTTGTAAATCAAATATGTGCACACTCTAATTTCTGGTAAATTACTTTGTAATGCGAACAGAATAATTCTACTGCTTACCACGCGACTGTTGCGATGAAAGGTACAATTTTTGTCACTGATAACTAACTGTGATAACTTTCCAATCCCTTTCAAAATCCTGTCACAGAGTATTATTATAACTGCTGTGCAGTGATTTGTTGTGTGATAAACCTTGACATTTTTTAACACAGGGCTTTTTTCGGTCTGAACACTGAACCGGTAAAAAGAGCCTGTGAGAGAGAAGATTGCTAGCACAAGTTCTGGCTAGACTTCCACAGTGATCCCTTTGAGTCAATAAAGACCATTTTTCCAAAAACAACATCATGTCTGGTAACGTACAGTATAATAGCAGTTTAAAATTGGAATTGTCAAGGCTTCTCTTTAGCAGCCCTGCAGATTGGAGTCTCTACAGAGAAGTGTAACAGGCATTAGTGTAGATTACGGGGGCATGGGGGTGTTATAACCCCTCCAATAATCAAAACTGGCCAGTGCAAACCCCCCAAATATCATATCATAATGATACATGGGTGGCTATCTCAAAGGCGTAACTTTGGGTTGAACATTAGGGGGTAATGTTCAACTCAAAGTTACGCCCTTGCAGGACACAGCATCTGTGTTATAGTCACACACACACACACACACACACACACAGGCCACAGTGTGACATCTGCTATTAAGCTGCAGATTGCACCACTACAGAGAGAGGGAGACATGAAAACAGGAAGAGAATGCCAAAATGTGGAGGACGGCACATGTTAGGATGTAAAACATGATCAGACAGTATGATGTAACGTCACAGTACCTTATCATCATATTGATAAAGCTGCGCTTGCCACCACACCCTGCTGATTCCTCACTCCCACACACACACACACTAAACACTCACACACAGACTAATAAACTCTAGATCTAATGAAACATTCATGGCTGCTCTGTCCAGTTTCAAGCTGCCTCATATTAAATGCATGGCCTGCTCTTTCACTTTCCACACGCACACATGCACCCTCAGTCACAAATCTTAATATTAGCAATCATGGCTGATGTCTTATGTAAGTAAGTACTGACCTAACAATGACCTACGTGACTGATGGGGGTAGAATTATCAGATTGATTGACCATCATCTCCACCTGATCTCCAAATACTCAGAATATTCCCCAAAATAAAGTACCACTACATGCTGGCTCCAGATCTCTCTCAAATCACACAGTGATCCATCGTATTTCAGAAGACATGATGTTCTTGTCCCTTGTTATATGTGTCTTGGTAGCAAATAACAAAATAGTGTTTAACTGAAATACTAGTGAGGCATGTTTTGGAAGATGTTTGCTTAATTGACAGGTGACTACCTAGCACAGCCAGCTGTGGTGGTTTATTGTCTCAGCTCAGCTCCACCCAGACTCCCTCATTTGACCATCATGTTACACTCGGTAACAGTAAAACCGCAGAAAGCAGAAAAACCAAATCCAGCCTTTATGAGTGACATTCATGTTTTCAGGCAGTCTGTGGTCTCTATGCCAACATACTGAAGCAATCTAGTTTTTTTTGTCATCACCAAGCCTGCAGGTTTAATTAAGTACAACCTTTCACTTGTTAGTGAATGGGCTTTGAATGGTTCAAAAGCATCACAGCACAACTGACCCCTCATTAAGCCCCGCCTACCTCAGTTACTGTTGCTACAACCATCAAGCTTTATAATTTAGCACTGCATGCAGTGCACCTCATTTGTATGAAAATCTGAATCCTGCAAAAGGGTCTTAAATATAATGGCTACATACATAATATTATGCTAAAAAACTGAGACTAAAGCTGCATGTACCAGGCAAAAAGTCAGTTGCAGGTAAATTCTGTGATGCTTTTAATTCATCTTCCCTTAATTCCATTATATCCCCTCTCAATCCGGACACATTGTTAAATTCATTTAACGATCAGTGCCGATCAGGGAAACAAAAATCAAATAATCTCCCCTGGCTGAACGATCACACTTGAGCCCTTAAAAGACTCTGTAGAAAATCTGAACGTCAATGGAAGGTCAACATGTCTGAAATAACACCCTCAAAAAACAAATGTTAATCTATCAGGAAGCAGTATTTTGTAAATAAGGTGGAGAATATCCAGTCCTGACACTTGCATTCTCTCCATTCCCCATGTTAATTCTGCCTCTCTTACCCTCTTTCAACCCATTACAATTTCAGTATTAGAGAGTACAGTCTTCTATATAAACACCTCCTCTTGCATTGTAGATATCATCACCACTAAGCTGCTCAAGGAGGTGTTTCCCACTGTTAGCCCTGTTATTTTGTAAATCTTTTAACAATTCTCTGGCCTCTGGTTCTTTTCCAGAATGTTTTAAGCATGCGTGCACCCATTCCTAAAGAAACCTAATTTAGACTGTCCTTAAGTAATGATAGACCTATCTCCAAATTGTCTTTTTTATTTAAGGTTCTGGAGAAAGTAATCTCATCTCAATTGATATCTTTCGTTGATATCTTTCGTGAATAATGTTGTTGTAGATGTAGTGTTTTTAACTATTTCTAGTCTGGTTAGCACTTCATAGTACCGAGACAGCACTTGTTAAGGTTAATAATGACCTACTGCTGACTGCAGACAGAGGTGACTGCTCTATTTTAGTTCTTTTAGATTTAAGTGCTGCCTTTGATATTGTTGATCAAGGTATTCTCTTACATCACTTAGAGACTTGGGTAGGGATCAAGGGCTCAGCTCTTGGCATATTACACGCTTACCTCTCCCACAGAACTTTTTCTGTTGCTTGGGGCAACTCTACTTCCTTGACGGCTCATTTGAGTTGCGGTGTCCCTCAAGGCTCCATTCTTGGCCCCCTTCTGTTTTGTTATATATGTGCTGCCACTTGGCCTGGTTATTCAAAATCATGATGTACATTACCATTTCTATACCGATGACTCTCAGCTATACATGCTGTTAAAACCCATAGATCCTAGCAGCCTAGCTAATCTCACAACCTGCCTCTCTGATATTAAATCCTGGATGTCCCAAAATTTTCCTTAAATTTAACGATAAGTATATACTATAATACCATCAGCTCTTTTGCTGCTAATCTTGGCTGTCAAACAATATTAAGCAGGCTGCAAGGAATCTTGGGGTAATATTTGATGCTAACCTCTGTTTCGATGATCGAAGTCAAAAATGTTGTTCGGTCATGTTTCTTCCAGCTAAAGATAATCTCGAAAAATCAGGTTATTTTTATTAATTGCTGATTTACAAAAAGTTGTACATGCTTTTATCTATTCTCGGCTTGATTATTAACGCACTTTATGCTGGCATCAGCCAGGGCCCACTCCACCGTCTCTAGCTGGTACAAAAGGCTGCTGCTCGTCTAATTATGGGGACATTTCTTTTTTGTAAAGCACTTTGTAACATTGTTAAGAAAAGTGTCATATAAATAAAGTTTATTATTATTATTGTTGTTATATTATCAAATTGCCTTGAGCATTTTACCTCAAACAGCTCCACTGGAGCTGATGTTTCTGACATGTAGCATGTGTACTGCAACAACTGACTAATCAGTTTTCTTTGGTCTTTGCAATTAGAAAAGACAGCAAAATGTTGATATGTTGGTTTAAAGAGGATATTTTAAGAATATTTACATTTTTAAGAGACTGGTGGGGGTTTCTACTGTGACACATTTTGCACACACACATCTGGTCCAATGCTTTAGTTTTTCAAGATTCTACAGGAACATATACTGACTGATAATATGCTCAATCATTTCAGTGCCTTACTTAAGAGAGGCAGAAGATTTCAACCTCACTGTGATATATTTTCTTAGCAGGATTCTTGTCTTTCAGACTTTCTTCCACAGCTTGGGGAACAACATTCCTGTTTGTTTATGTTAAAATACTTTCTCTCTCACCTTCTTATATTACAAAATTAATTTTCCCCTTGTTTGTTTTGGTTCACTAGATGCACAGCATTTTTATTTGATGCCATTTAAACTGTTCCTGTTCTTAGAAGTTAGGTATCAATAAACAAAGCAACATGACCACTTTGGAACATTACGTTGTTATGACAGTGTTATATGAAGAATATGAATTGCTCAGCTCTCATGGTCTTGTGTGACACAAGGCCAGCTAGTGTCCTCTGAACTGCATCCAGGCTGGAGGCTGACATTGGCAGCTTGGAGACATCTTGTATCTGTGTGTTGCATGCTAGCACATGCTCGCCTGTCTGTCTGCTCAGAAGTCAAGTGAACTCTTTCCTCTCTTCATCATCATCATATCATCCTGCTATTCCCTCTTGCTGCAAGCTGTGAAAATCCAATGAATTAAACCAAGCACAGTGGGTTTAGTCCCAGGAGGACAGACACAGTGAAGAGTGTGAACGTCTCTGGGGTTTCCTGTTACTGTGAGGCTGTAATTACATCAGGTCAAACTTGACAACATCATTATGTGGCCCGCCACTAATGTCCCGTCCTCCTTGGAGGACACACACAAGAGATACAGTAAAATACGTGTCCCCAACACACACATAAGAAACTATAACCCACAAACACTCAACATGACTCAGTCAGGAACAACACAGGCTCTAAAACATACTGATGTGATGTTACATACTCACTATGAATTCTCAGTTACAAGATTTAAAAATATGCCCCATTATGATCTGCTGATTAGATTATTAGACAAAGATGACCCTTAATGCACTGCTACTTCCAATGCTACCAGATATGCTAAAATAACTAATAATGCATTATTCCTGTGTTACCTTATTGAGGGGTGTCACTATCTACACGACTGCTGGAGTAGTCGACTACTAAAACCACTAGTCAGCGCTGTAAGCAGTAGTCAACTACTCCTGAATAACATGATTTTAACATCACCAGATTTACAGTGCTTAAAGTGTAAAACATCAGTGCTTGTAATTGTATTAATAATTAATAAATAAATAAATAAGTTTCCCAGCACATTGTCACAGCACGAGCCCAACTGCTTTCTGTTCTGCACTGTTCATTCTCTGCTGTTGGCTAAAGATCATTTCTGAAGCTAAGGTTGATAATAACACTCCCTGCATGTGTTTCACAGTAAATGCATTTTATTGTAAAGGGCAGCAGTAGGCCTTTGTTGTAAAAAAAAAACACACAAAGTGTTGACAATGCTAGCGAATCTTTGATGTAGACATTTTCCACATCTCTTGTCTGGAAGACAGTTTGAAACATTACATGGATGAAATGAATATGTTATGGTGTGAGGCTTGTAGTGTAGTTATTTCCTGTTTTATTTTGTAAGTGTTCTGCCTCATGTGTCTTGTGTAATTTTACTTCCTGTCTTTGTTTGCTTTTCCCACCAGTTTTGATTATTTGCCCTGCCCTGATTAGTTTCACCTGTGTCTCATTTTCTCCCCTCACCTGAGAGTATTTAAGTCTGTGTGCTTCATGTGTTCTGTGCCAGTTCGTCTTCGTCAGTCTGTGTCAAGCATTCCAGCCTTTTCCGGTGTTTCTAGTGTTTTGGACTTCCCCTGTATTTCTTGGACTTTACTCGTTTCATGGACTTTCGGATTTTGCCTACTCCCTGTCGGATTTGTTTGCCTGTTTGGACTGCTCTCCTGGTTTAGACCATTGCCTGCCTCACCATCCATGTAAGCTTTTGTTCCTCAATAAATCATTAAACTTTACCTTCTGTTCTGCCTCAGTGTCTGCGTTTGGGTCCAACACCTTCAGAATCAGAATCAGAAATACTTTATTGATCCCAGAGGGGAAACCCTTTCGTTACAGCTGCTCACTATCACATCAGTGCACACAGGAATAGAAGTACTAATAGAATAGAAACAGAAATAATAATAAGTCTGCAACGAGACAATTATTTCTAGTAAGAAATAAGAGATGTGCAAATCAAAATATAATACACTTTAATACATAAGATAAATTAAGTACAAAAGTGGATATAAAGAATAAAAGCTAAAATAAGTGTAAAGTACAAAAGTGGATTTACAGGTTGATAAGTATAGTACGGTATAATACAATGTAATAATATAAGTAATAAGTAACAGTGCAATAATGAGTACTGTCAAGTTAAGTGTAGCCGATTAACCAGATTATTAGTTGGTGGATATTGCACAGCAGTAATATAAGTATTAATAAATATCAATAAACAAGGAATAGTAAACTGAAAACAGAGAATATTGCACAATGTTTCAAGTATAGCAGTGATGTTACTGATCCAATGTCCAGTTTAGTGACATAAGGTCATATAGACTGACACTTAAAGGGAAGAATTAAAGAGTTTGATGGCCACAGGCAGGAATGACTTCTTATGGCGCTTTGTGGTGCATTTTGGGGGGGGGGTGAGTCTTTCGCTGAAGTTACTCATTTGGACTAACAAAATTAGTCCAATCATGCTTTTACCAATTGAGGAATATTTCCATGAGCTTAACAATGTTGTCTTTTAGCAATACTGAAAAATGTATCCATGCTGCTTCTTCTTCACGCCTCGAATATTGTAATGCCTTGTTTACATGCCGTTAAGCTAGGGTAGGTAACGTTGGAGGAACTAGCAAGAGACAGCTAGATTTTGAAAGTATCCAACCGAAAAAATCCCACTCCCTCCTTTCAGGCCTCCCCCAAAACACATTTTCATGTGCAATGAGTGCACAGGAGTGCGCAGGTAGGTAGACAGACAGGTAGGCCAGCCAATCATTTCATTTGGGAGAAATGAAATGATTGGATGGGCGTATTACAGGCCTGCGCCAGCCACAGATACCAGATTTGAAAAAAAACAACAACAAAAATGATTGATTTATTGATTGCTGTCGGGATGTAAAAAGAATTTCAACAAATACAACAACAAATTCTGAAAAACATGACCTACCCTAGCTTTAATGCCAAAGCTATATCTCAGCTTCAGACTGTGCAGAACACTGCAGCCAGGCTCCTGTCTCAGACCATACACACTTCCCACCCCACTGGTTACCAACTTCTTTTAGAATTCATTTTAAAATCCTACTCATTACTTACAAGGCCTTTTAACTCCTTACTGTCCACTTAGAGGCCTGTTAGATCTACTATAAGCCTTTCAGCTGTTCCAGAGTCCAGGTTAAGGTAAATGGGAGATTGAGCTTTTGCTGTACTGGCACCTCAGCTGGTCTCTTTTTCAGGAACGCCCTGATCACGTTCACACAGTTACACATTTGCACCTGGAAGCTGTCCAGTACAACCACAGTCTGATCTGAACCCTGCTGCCTTTCCAAAACTGTTTAGTTACTGCTGGCTACAGATACACCATACATGTGCAGCATCCAAGGGATACGTAATTGCGGAGGTCGTGGTTGCTAGGAGACCATCTCCCCACACTTTTGTAGTCAAGAGCTCCCAGCATAAACTACTGCATCACACCTACAGATGCTGATGTATATTGATGGATTCATTTTTCTGATAAGTTTGGTTTTAATTATTTATTTCATGCTATAAAAAGGGGATTTCATGTCATGATTGACAACTGAGGCCTGCTTGTGATTGAGTCGGTCGGCTGTATGGGCGGGACCTCGTTACAGCAGCTACAACCCTGATCACTACTGCGCAGACTCTGGCTCCAAATGACGTCACCAGTGCAACATGGCAGCACCTGTATCCAGGATATTTTGGCTTTAGTACAGTGGAAGGAAGTGGAGACTTTATATACAGTCTATGAGACACACACAGCGTCAAACACACACACACATCAGGGCAGACAAACGCACGAGTGTCTTTATTTCTCTCTATTTCTGCACACACAAATACACACACACCCACCCACCCACCCAAACACAGACACACAGAGGAGTAACAGATGGCTGAAGAATGGCTGTAATAAGTTAATGACCTGGAGATGTTTTTGGTTTCCCTTTTGTAGACACTATATCAGAGATTTCTGTGGAGAAGCAATTATGTTAGATTAGTGTATCAGGCTAAATTAAAAACAGGTTTATAGTTGTACAAAGGACAGTACTTAGAACTTCCTGAAAATATAACTTAGGTCCATAAGGGCTGCAACTACCAATTATTTTCACTATTGATTAATCTGCCGATCATTTTCTTAAAGAATGAATTCATTGTTTGGTTTACAGAATGTCAGAAAATAGTGAAAATATTGAAAAATTACTTTTAAATGATATCACAATAGCATTCCACCACGGCAATCCAACCATTATTTAAATATTAGTTTTGATAACAGTATGCATTTAGATCTAACCTCATTATAGTAGTTCTAGTGTCCCACAATCTACATGCAGTTTCAGAGGCTTCTTTCACTGTTAAGAATCTAACTATCCACAGATGCTCAATAAAAAAATATTACATTTAAGGAGCACATCCCATATGGGTTGACCTTCCCTGTATGCACACTAAACCTACATAGCCTAGTTTGTGTAGAAAATTGTGTAGGTGTTAAACATTAATTTTTTCCAAAAACAAAATTGTAACAAAGGACAACATAAATAGAAACATGCCAGATCTGACATATATTGAACTAAGCAAAGGGATGTTTTGCATGGAGATCAGTTAATCTGATGCAAGGGTCTGTATTTCTGAAGCTGGGTCTAGAGACTGCTGAATTTAAGCATAACACACACACACCTTGTAATACTACAGGGTAAAATCTGTTTCCCAAAGCTGCTGTTGGGAGGCTGTCTGTCTTCAGTGTGTGAACACAATGCTGCTCCTTCTGCTGCTACTGCAGCTACTTTTAGTGTGTGGGTGTTTAGAGGTCCAGATCAGCCTACCAGATCATGGAAGCTCTGCAGAGACTCTACCACCTTCACCACTGGTGCAGGAACACACACAGAGCACTACGTAACAGAATGGAAAGGGGGTGGTGATGAAGAATGAAATCTGATTAAATGAGACAAAATAGTGGCACTGCAAGTGCTCAACATACAGGAACCTATCTGATCCCTCCATCAGTTGGAGGGGAGGTGGGGAACTGCTGCACAACATGAGATACTGTAGCGTCAGACTAAAGAATATGTAAGTTATGAGATATATTGCTGATGGATCACTGTGCTCTGACTGATTATGGGGTGGCCATGGCCTATCAGGAAACGGCCATGAATATTTTCGTAACAGTGATTTGTAACAATTTTGGAAGGCACTGACAAATGGTGTTGTCCTGCCAATAAGGGCATCAGTACAGATAACATAGGATGTTTGTAAAGCCAATGGGAAATGTTTAGTTTGGAGGACTTGTTGGTTTCCACTGTCAACATGCCAAGGTAGGCGGCTGTGAACGAGCATGGTGATATGACACTGCTGCCTGAGTTGAAAATAGTTTTACTTGTTCAGCTTGGCAGAGAAACCACACCAAGGATGGCATGTTTAATTTGAAAGATCTAGAGGAATTGTTGAGGAATTGTCAGTAAATAATACAGATACAGAAAAACTGGCAAAGTAGAAGTGATTGGAAGTAAAGTGTAACTACACCCCCAAATTCTGCTAGCTCCCTCCATCCCAGCATATTTAAAAAATGCAACTGAGGACTGCATAGGACAACCACTGTAGGGGGCGTGGCCTCGTGGCTACATACGCGGAAGGTAAGGAGACGCCAACCAGAGTGACAGACTGATTACCGCTCAGTGTAGCAGGAACAGCCATATAGAGCTGGTAGCCAGCGCTAACCATCCATGAGCAGCTGCTGTCAGACTCTCTGTGTCCGTGCTGGAAACACAGAGTCCACTGGAGCTTTGACAGTCACTTGAAGCACATTCATGGCCCTTTGTAAAGGTTTCTGTGTGGTACCTGTGTTTTAACATTAGCTAAGCTAGCGGCTCAGAGAGGTTAAGAGGCTCTCCGTGTGTTATTATGGAAAGAATGCAGTCCGGCGGTGCTTCTACAGCCATCAAAAGCTAAAGTCCGAACCATTGCACCATAATTGAAAAATACTAAGTGGGGTTAGAGGGTTAGCAAAAAAGTCAACTTTGCAGCCGAGAAAGTAACAGTGCCAACCCATTTTGGCTACTAGCTAAAAAATACTAAAACTAACTAACTAAGCTAATGCTAAAACAAAAAACTATCTAAAACACACAAAGTTGAACTACGAGGTAAAGCGAAACTACAACTACTAAAATTGGGGAAATCTAACAACCTAATAAAACCTAAAATCGCTAACCTACTAAATACTGCAAACACACAACTAACTATAAAATTTACACTAAAATAGATTGTACTGTTAGCATAGATCAACTATTCAATCACTGTACTCAATCAATCAGCCAATAGCAAAATTCAATTGCAATAGCTGGGTTTCAACCAGTAGAGGGCAGTCGCTATGCGTATTTATAACACAATATTTAGATTTTAAATACTTTGCACTAAAATGTCAAGATTTGGACCTGAATCCATCAACAATTTTCAGCTGAAAAAAGTGGTTTGGGGTGTAGTTACTCTTTAATTAGAGAATGGACACAATATAAATGTCAAAGAGAAACTCAGAGCAGCAGAGCTGTGAGTAAGACATGACTCTGTTGTACTGGTGGAATTAGTGCTGTGGAAATGTACATTGTGTTAAATTTATCATGTATAGCACAGGTAATTTCGCCCCCACACAAGTGTTCTTTGCCCAGTGTTAATTAGCCTTTATTTGAATACTGGCGGCTCTTTTTTGAGAATTTACAGTAGAATGGAAATTAATGTTAAAATGAGGATGAGCGTTAGGTGATGTTGAGTGGCTCGACTCATTCGTAGTGAGCTCTCCCACAGAGTGTGCTGAGCTTGTCCATAGCACATTCGGTACAGATGAGATTGAACAAAAACAAAAAATGTGTTTCAGCCCAAAATATTGGTAAGGTTATATGAGCTTTCCTGAAAGGAAGGCATGTATGCATATCATCCCTACATAATTCTACAACTATGGATGGCCATGTTGGTGTTTCAGTCCGTCCACTCATCCATACAATACTGGTCCAGAGCAAGATACCTCAACAACATCTGGACTGATTTCAGTGAAATTGGGTACAGCTATTCATTAGGGGTGGATAGGCATGCGCTGTCGGTGGAACTGTTCCTTCAAATGGCAGCGGAGGAAAGCAGTAGTGGACTTTTGGTGGGGAGAGAGAGAGGTTCAGCGGCGGTCATTCTCTCCGAAGAAGCGGTAAAACCTGACTCTTCCTTCTGCAGGTACGGGCTCGTTATGGGGAATAACGATCAGGATCCAACAGTGTGTTCAGCAAACACAAAGCATTCTGTTGCCCGTCCAGCGAGTTAGGATTTTCCTAGGAAAATTAAAGTTCATGTGATGTGCCTTCCTGTAATAACAGGGTTACAGTGGAAAAGAAATCGAGCAGTGTGTGGTGCTAGGCTTTATATAGGTGATGACGTCATAGCTGTACGGTAGGATTGCATGTGTTGTATTGCACGTCTCGTCCAATGGGAATCCAATGTTTGGATTTAACACAGTGAGATCTTCCGTTGGCTTCTACCGGGATCTTGCATCAATCTTACACCTAAGTGTGAATTAACGGCTGGTGGAGATTTGGCGCCGTTCTACTGTCTGGCCTTTGTTTCCTATTCACGCCTCAGGTCAAGGCTTTGCCCATCCTAACTAGGCCGCTGTCTTTGTTCTCCACATGTGGTGTGGTGATCTTTTTATAGTCGTTTATCTTTCAAAGACCACACATTATTCCCTTCAGTTGTAGCATGTTAAACTGTGGCAAGACGCACTTCCAAGAACTGTACAATGTCTGACTAAAAAACCTAAGCAGTCAAAAATATTTAAAATCTTTGAAAGAGACGAACATCAACCTGGCGGCCGAGGTGATGCAGAAACATCAGATGGGCCCGCCCCCCTTGTACAATTGGCCTATCCTAAATGACTGGGATGCAGATGCAGTCACTGTCTAATTTCATAGCTGCAAATGCATTTCCTATAGAGACTAGAAGAACCTAGAAAACAATGTAGGCAAGACAGGAGGTAGAGCTGAAAATTCCTGCCGGACTTGATTGTCTCTGTATTGCCTTTAAAGCATAGACCATTTCTGTTGAGACAAGTTTATGAATTGATAGCGCAGTGGCCGCTCTCTCTTAAAAATCAATGTTGCTCACCCAGCAGTCGATCTCTCTCTCCCGGCACTTAAACAAATAATAATACAGCCAGATCATCCAAACAAGATGATATTTCCTTAAATAGAATTAAAATATCAGTGTTCTAAATGAATGGATGTATTGGTCTACACAATCCACAGCACAAAATAAACATAACAGATAGGATACTATTTTTCATTTTCACACAATTTCAGTTTTTATTAACTTATGTAATTAAAAGGCCCAGCCAAAATTACTTTGGCTCATCCAAAATTGAAATCCTGGTGCCGTGCCTGGTCTGGACCACCTGAGAAGCACAGGAGAACAGAATTTTACCCGGTTTGGCTCACCCAAAAAACTACAGTTCCTGGCTGTACAAGGTACATTTATTTATCATTTTACTACACAGGGTTGTATAATGAGATTATCTTGAAGTTGTCTTTATGCTACTTACAAAAACAAACGTTATATACAAAAAATATATACAGCAGATGATGAATAATAATAAGTCAGAGATAAAACTATTTTACATGGTGGAGTGCTGAGAATTAATTAGGAGTCTCACAGCCTGAGGGAAGAAGCTGCTCTGCAGTCTGGTGGTCCGACAGTAGATACTTCTGTAACTCTTGCCTGACAGCAGCAGGGTGAACAGGCTGTGGCTGGGGTGGGTACTGTCTTTTAGTATCCTTTAGGATCTGCAGACACCTCACCTCTCCGAAATCACTGATTGGGAGATGGGTACCAATGATGTTCTGGGCGGTTTTAATCACCCGCTGCAGAGTCCTCCTGTCCGGAGCCGTATTTGTGATGTTTCCAGTCAGGATGCTTTCTATTGCTTCCCTGTAAAAGTTACTTCTTAAGCATTCTTAAATTTCCTAAAGAAATACAATCGTTTCTGAGCTTTCTTTGACCAGGGCGGAGATGTGAGATGTCCATGACAGGTTCTCTGTGATGCTGATTCCCAGGAACCTAAATCTGTTCACCTGCTCCACCTCAGCTCTGATGTAGACAGGAGCGTGTGTCTTTGCCTCTTTTTTCTAAATATCAAAAAATCAGCTCCTTGGTTTTGCTGACATTGAGCAGTAGGTTGTTCTCTGTGCACCAGAGTCATGGGTGTACAGTGTTAACAGGAGGGGGCTGAGCACACAGCCCTGAGGGACTCTGGTAAAAGTTAACAAGACATTGACATTGTTAAGTTCAGCTATGTTCCCAGCTAACACCAGCAAACTTCAGACAACAGTTTCAAGCTTTAGTCAAAGAACGACAGCACAAAAGCTAGCTAGTAAGCCAAACCACTGTACTGTTCAAGCAATGCAGTTGGGGAGGTAGGTCAGCTCCCTAGCTAATAACTTCACAAAAGCCTGTGCTGCTGGCTCGGCTTGAAATGATAGCCCCTGTCAAGCAATTATTTTATTTTTACTAAAGTTTACCTTATTAGCATGCCAAAATGTTAGACATTGACTAGTCGCTAGTTTGTAAAACAACACAAATGCTGATCTCAGGGGAAAAAAATTAAATATGGGAAACCTGTTAAATATGACTCCTTTAATTATTGTTATTACTTGTCTTAATGTTTAAGAATGTATTGTTATTACTTTTCTTAATGTTACTTAACGCTACTTTTAAGACCTTTGAGTGTACCTTTGGATTGCATTGTAATCTACAGGTGCCCATGTTATTATGTCCAGTCAAACAGCAGAATGTTGAATGAGCATTGCCATTCATTCTTGACCTTTGGGAACAGTATATGTAACAAAATAGTCTAAGCTCAAAGGTCCACTTACTAGCTTTTCAGATCTTTCATTACATTTCCCAAAGGTCATCAGTGAATGGAACTGGCTTAGGTGTTATTACTTTGGTGTGGAACTTTGATCACCTGATAACAAGCAGTCGTATAAGTGGTTACCCCTGTTGCCTGATCATAGCTAAAGTGTGCTGTTTACCAGCATCCCCACTGTGGAAGCGGTGAAGGTCATTAGACAGCAGCAAACACAGGACATCAGCTGGAAAGATGGGACCGACCCTAACTTGGACCAGATCATCCAACCACAAGAGTTTTTTTCCCTTTACTCCAGTAAAAAGTTAATTTTTGTTAGTCCCTGTTGTATTTTTATCTTCTCTCCAACATTATTTGTCAAAAAGGTAATAATTATTCTGTTTTGTCAAGCAGGTGCCAACGTAACCTGCTTGTTGCCATTGCTCCATCTTGTTGTCTTACATTTTCCAACTTTTAGCTTTCCTTTTTTGTTACTATCAATGTTTTGAGATGACAAACTGGGATGCACTCTGTGAGCCTCACGGAGAGGACATTGACGGGCTTACTGAGTGCATCACTGGCCACATTAACTTCTGTGTGGACTGCACTGTCCCAACTAAGATGGTCCATTGTTATGCAAATAACAAACAAAGGACATCAAAGACA
Source organism: Siniperca scherzeri (assembly GCA_027580175.1). Taxonomy (NCBI): domain Eukaryota; kingdom Metazoa; phylum Chordata; class Actinopteri; order Centrarchiformes; family Sinipercidae; genus Siniperca; species Siniperca scherzeri. Next base: position 2,294,532 of record CM050859.1, read on the forward strand.
TCCTGAATGCCAAGAGGAGGGCCTTTACCGATGGTAATAGGGAGGAGGTGAGGGCAATACAGGCTGACCTGAAGGTGAAGATCAGGGAGGCCAAGGAGAAGTACATAATGAAAACCTTGGAGAGACTGATGCTGGAACAGCTGCGGCCCACGGTCAGACCCCTCCTGGACCCCCTTCAGTTTGCCTACCAGCCCCAGCTGGGAGTTGAGGACGCCATCATCTTCCTGCTGAACCGCATCTACACCCACCTGGACAAGCCGGCAAGCACGGTGAGGATCATGTTTTTTGACTTCTCCAGTGCTTTCAACACCATCCGGCCAGCCCTGCTGGGTGAGAAGCTGGCAGCAATGCAAGGTGTATGCCCCCCTCGTGTCCTGGATTGTTGACTACCTGAGTGGCAGACCACAGCATTTGCGTCGTGCCCTGTCTGTCGGACAGCGTGGTCAGCAACACTGGGACCCCTCAGGGGACTGTCTTCTCTCCCTTCCTCTTCACCATCTACACCACTGACTTCGGCTACCACATAGAGTCCTGCCACCTTCAGAAGTTTTCTGATGACTCTGCGGTGGTGGGATGTATCAGCGGTGGTGCTGAGGTGGCTGTGGTGGGGAACTTTGTCTCATGGTGTGAGCAGAACCATCTGCAGCTCAATGCGACAAAGTCAAAGGAGCTGGTTGTAGATCTATGAAGGGCCAAGGCACCAGTGACCCCGGTTTCCATCCAGGGGGTCAGTGTGAACATTGTTGAGGACTACAAGTACCTGGGAGTACATATGGACAATAAACTGGACTGGGCTAAGAACACTCAAGCTCTTTACAGGAAGAGCCAGAGCCACCTCTATTTTCTGAGGAGGCTGAGGTCCTTCAACATCTGCCGGACAATGCTGAGGATGTTTTATGAGACTGTGGTGGCCAATGCTATCCTGTATGCTGTTGCATGCTCTTCCTGCTCGACAACTGCTACTACAGTTGTTGTTATTGGCTCTGTTACTAATACTGACATTATTTTTCCTATAGCTGTCATTCCTATTGTTACTAATTTATTAATATTAACACTACAATCACTATTATACTATTTTTTTTAAATCTAGGTGGTATTTGCATTGGAAAGGTTAGTAGTGAAGTTGTCCAGTGGCAGTAAATGTACAGTGTGTGTTACTATGTTAGAGGGCTCTGTGGTCGATGACTGTCAGCCATCGACCCAACCCTACTATTCAGTGTGCAGATAATTCTTTGTTTTTCACAAGAGTATAGTTTCTCTGTGAATGTTCCACATTTGTCTTAAAGAAATGTCAACACAAACCAGCATATAACATTAGCTTTTCATTTTTTACTTTCTGCTAAGATCTATGCAAAATGTTAACCTAAGAATACCATCTTAATGTTATAATTTGTAACTATTAACAAGGTCCAAAATTAACACCCACCAAGTGCCAAATGCAGGTAGATTTTCAGTTTGGCGAGTAAATCTCGGAAGGCTATCCACCACACTGGCAGGAACATGTTTGTACCAAAATAGTCATGTAATAACAGACTATGCTTAGAATCTCTAGCGCGTTTTGGTGTCATTTACGGGCGTGCTCCTTCTGTCCTCTGCTGTCAGAGTTTGACACACACACACACACACTACCACATGGGTTTTTACTCGCGTCTAAACAGTGCCGCGAAACGGACCGTCTTGAGCGATCCTTCTTTCATGGCACTGTTTACCGTACGGGACATCAGATACTCCACTAAAATATCACTTGCCGCTGGTCTGCTGCTGCAACCCGGTATTACACCAAAGTGTGTAGTACACATGCCAGTCCACCGTGGCAGTGTCACATTTTCAACACGTTCTCATTCTGCTGTCAAATTAGCAATAATAAATATGCAACATCCGGTTAGACTTTCGAAATGAAGCTTGCTGAGAAACATTTCAGGTAACGGTCGCAGTTAGGTTAGGTTTAGGCCCCAAAGCTACTTGGTTAAGTTTAGGAAAAAAATCATGGTTTGGTTTAAAATAATTACTTCCTTAAAACAATCAGCGTTTGCTATTGGTTTCACACAGGAAATGAACCCCAGTCTTCTGTGTGAAAGTCCTGTGTTTGACCCATTACTTTTATATTTGATCTTTAAGTACATTTAATAGCAAATACTTAAGTAGAGTTTTGAGATCAAGACTTCTTGAGTTGTATTCAGGCTTGATTAATTAATTAATTAATAATTGATTAACTCTGGATCAATATATTAAAATAATTTTGCTTCAAATTTTGCTCTGGCCTCTTCTTTAAGTTTGTATTCAACATAATACCTTATTATCTCAATGAAATGTACAAAAGGCAACAAATCTATATGTGACACAAAAAGGTAATTTATTATTTTGACCAGTAAAAAACATGCTTGGCCAGTGGATTTTTTCACCTACCAGTACCAATGGCTGGTGAGTCAAAAAGTTACTGTATACAGTACACTGTATTAACTATTATATTTTGTTTAGATCACCACTATATTTCCAATTAACATAGGAAACAGCTTTTAAGAATGTGTTTTTACTGTAGATTTAGTCTGATCCATTTTATATAACAAATGTACCACTACACAAGCAATAGTTTAAAAAAATAAAATCATATCTTGCATTCATGAAAACATCAATATTAAAGGTTGCAAATTTACAAAATTTTTCTATGACTTAAGTACACTTGAAATAAATGAAAAGATGTGTGATAGAACCTATGGATAAGAACCCAGTGTTATAATTTGGCAAAATCTTAATGTCTTGTGAAACAAATGATGCCTTCAACCTATTTACAGTGGAGTACACATCACATAGGCCTAGGCGTTGTAACTTTCCTCAAGTGTCTGTCATAACCCAGCCCATAGGCCATGAAAAAAAGTTATTTATTGTAATAAAGAAAATAAACTGAACTGTAACTTAGGATATGATGTGTATTAGTCAGTGAAATCAGTAGTATTCATGTGGATGTGTGTGGACAGTGTAGGATAAGGTGTGAGGAGTAAAAGTAAAACAAAATGCTAAGCAAAGCAATAGGGTATAGGTGGTGACAGGGAAGAGAGTGAGCCACGCTGGAAGCTGGGACTTTTATATCCTGTAGAGCACTGGGCCCAGGTGCTCCAGATCTGGCTGGATACTGCAATCAGCTCTCTGGCAACATGGACAAAAGACAACATGGGTAGACACAGTTGCTGACAAAGCACACACACAAGTAGACTAAGCAGGGGGCCCTCACACGTCCTAATACTACTAATCTAACCATACCTAACTCAGGAACCTTGCCCTACAGCCCAGCTACCTGGCTTCACCGCCCCGGAGGGTGCGCTTGGCTGGGATACAGTGGCTTGCAAAAGTATTCATACCCCTGGAACATTTTCACATATTGTCACGTCACAACCACAAATTTAAATACATTTTCTTAGCATTTTATGTGAATCAGCAACACAAAATGGCACACAAGTGTGAAGTGGAAGGAAATATTTAACAAGATTTCCAAATTTTTAAAAAATAAAAAACTTAAAAGTGCAGCGTGCAAAAGTATTCAGCCCCCTTTTTCTTGAATGCAACCAATTGCTTTTAGAAGTTCCTGATGATTTTGGAAAGATTGAATGTTGACCTAATGACAAAAAAGAGTCCACCTGTGTGTAATCTTGTCTCAGTATAAATGCAGCTGTGCTGTGAAGAATACAGAAGTTTTTTAAGAGAGTGTTGGGGAGAAAACCACAAAATGAAGTCAAAGGAGCACACCAAACAGGTCAGAGAAAAAGTCGTGGTGAAGTTTAAAGCGGGGCTTGGATATAAAAAGATTTCCCAAGCGTTGAACATCTTAAGGAGCACTGTTCAATCCATCATCCGGAAATGGAAAGAGTATGGCACAACTGCAAACCTACCCAGACATGGCCGTCCACCAAAACTTACAGAACGAACAAGAAGAGCACTCATCAGAGATGCAGCCAGGAGGCCCATGGTGACTCTGGAAGAGCTGCAGAGATCCACAGCTCAGGTGGGGGAATCTGTTCACAGGACAACTATTAGTTGTGCACTACACAATTCTGGTCTTTATGGAAGAGTGGCAAGAAGAAAGCCATTGTTGAAAACCATCCATAAGAAGTCTCGTTTACAGTTCGCTAGAAGTCATTTGGAGGACACAGCATACATGTGGCAGAAGGTGCTCTGGTCTGATGAGACCAAAATCGAACTTTTGGCCTAAAAGCAAACGCTACGTGTGGAGGAAAACTAACACTGCACATCACTCTGAACACACCATCCCCACAGTCAAACACGGTGGTGGCAGCATCATGCTGTGGGGGTGCTTTTCTTCAGCTGGAACAGGGAAGCTGGTCAGAGTTGATGGGAAGATGGATGGAGCTAAATACAGGGCAATCTTGGAAGAAAACCTGTTGGAGTCTGCAAAAGACTTGAGACTGGGGCGGAGGTTCACCTTCCAGCAGGACAACGATCCTAAACATAAAGCCAAAGCGACAATGGAATGATTTAAAGCAAAACATATTCATGTGTTAGAATGGCCCAGTCAAAGTCCGGCCCTAAATCCAATTGAGAATCTGTGGCAAGATCTGAAAACTGCAGTTCACAAACGGTCTCCATCAAATCTGACAGAGCTTGAACCGTTTTGCCAGGAAGAATGGGAAAAAATTTCAGTCTGTAGGTGTGCAAAGCTGGTGGAGACATACCCCAAAAGACTTGAAGCTGTAATTGCAGCAAAAGGCGGTTCCACAAAGTATTGACTTAGGGGGGCTGAATACTTTTGCACGCTGCACTTTTCAGTTTTGTATTTTTTTTTTAAATCTGGAAATGATGTATAATTTTCTTTCTACTTCACAATTATGTACTATTTTGTGTTACTTATTCACATAAAATGCAAATTAAAAAATATTTAAATTTGTGGTTGTGACGTGACAATATGTGAAAAAGTTCCAGGGGTATGAATACTTTTGCAAGCCACTGTATATGAATGTATTCATGGGGACTCTATGTTTTGTTTTTGTGTTAATCGGGATGCTGTTGTGGTTCGCTCCTCCCCTCCCGTGCGGTGTACTGACAATCGCACATGCTCTGCAGAGAAACACAGAGAGAGAGAGTCTCCTGTTTAATGTAGGCCTACTTATGCCGTTGTTTAGTAAAAGCGTAAGTAACCGATGTAATTCGGTACCACTTTGGTTTTGGCGACTTTATAAAACATACTGCTGACGAAGAAAGTCAACACAGCAGACACATATGGTGAAATAAGAAATAACCTACTAGAAAAAGGTTAATGTATTCATATAAATATATAAATATTTTCAACAGAAAAATACAAAAGGTTTTGTATTTTTTCCTATTTAGTATTACAGTCTTCTCTAACCAAAAGCACACACAGCGACTGCAAGTTAATTGTGAGTTACTTTTCCTCCTCACAAGACTGATTGTGGGGGTTGATTTGAAGTGGCTTTGTACTGCTTGAATACTAAGCAAAACACTTGTGTCTGTGTGTTTGACCCCTGTGACTCCCCATCCTGTGAACCAATCAACAAACCAAGAGGCATTAGTGGAAGGAAAGAAGGCCACAGCCTTGACGGGCTGGATTAAGAGGCAGGAGGAAAGACCCCCGGGTGTCCAGGGGATATATCACTGGAGCCCTTTACAGACTTGAAATAGTGCTGGCTTCATCAATCTCATAAAAGGTCCCATTTTGTAGAAAGTGAGATTTCCATGTATTTTTTGATTATAAAACAGGTCTAGGTGCTATATAAATACTGTGAAATATCAAAACGCTCAATCCATGGAGAAATGTACACAGCCCGTATTCAGAAACTGTGCCTTTAAACGAGCTGTCAGGACTTCTGTAAGCTTGTGATGTCACAACTATGCAGTCATCGCCCTCAGCCATGCCCCCAGCATGCAAGGCCCACCGTCCAATCTTTTTGTTTAGTTGTTTTAACTTTATTAACAACACAATACACAATACCTGCCTCACAGAAAGTGCTTTTCGGTTGTGAAGGAAAAATTTTTCCCTCTGATGTCCTCCGGCTGCTCTGCCTCAACTCTCAATGATTTACGGAGTTTCCTGATGGACAGACAGCTTTACTTGTTGCTAAAGTAACCTGACTCTGTCCACACTGGGAGCTCGAAGCACCAGTGCTCCCCGAGGGCCAAAGCAGCTGTAGTAGAGGTGTAAACACCAACATACCCCGTGCTCCGAGCTCCCAGTCTGGGCAGAGTCAGCTAGATGCACGGCTGCACGGCTGACTGAGCTAACTAGCTAATGGCAGCTACAGTTAGCAGTAGTAAGTGGCTAAAGTAACTGCTAACAACAAGTAAAACATTTTCTCTATAAAATATAATCCAGTTTCACCAAATTCAGTGAATAAAGTTATAAAGTTGTGTTTTTGTACTGTAATCAGTGATTCCCTGTCGCCAGAAACACTCCGCTACAGCGGCATCTATTTATACATTCATACATTTTTCCAACCTAATTCTTGTCTCATTTGTGATCTGATAAACAGTAAATTCATCAAATTCAGTGCCCCATATCGCTATTTTCCAAGCTAAGTTACTGTAGCTGTCATATGCTGTTGAGCACACCGGCAAGAGGATGTGGTGGTGCTCACAAATACTGATTGCTGCCTAGTCTCACACAGCCAGACCTCCACAGTAGCTGTGCCAGCTAGTTGCTGCCCCTCAGCAGGCTTCCAGAAGTTGGCCAATCAGAAGAAAGTGGGCTTTTAGGAAGGGGGGCCTTAAAGAGACAGGCACTAAAACGGAGTGTTCAGACAGAGGGTGAATAGAGGTGCTGCAGCAATGGACAGTATGAGAAAAATAATAATTAATGTTTTTTGAACATTAAAGCATGTAAACATTTTCTAGTAGAAACACAAAATAAAAGTATGAACCTAAAAATTAGCATAATAAAGCCTTTAAAGTGATGGTTTGGGGTCATTCAGACATGGTGAATTTTACATCAATGTTCCTTACAGCTTTCTACAGACATGACAGCATTTCAGGAAAGAGCCACAATGCTCGCGAGATATTTGGCACCTGGTGTACGAGAGGAGCAGGAAGCAGAGAGAGAGTGAGAGAGCAGTGAATTTTATTTTAGAAAGGAGGAAGACTATTTTCTGTTCTCTCCCAGGCTGCATCTCTGATGGATTTTAAAATGTATTTTGCCTTTAAAACCTTAACTAATGGGATGCTCGCCAACGTTCTCATACATTTTCACATCAATTTCATCATTTAACATAATGAGAGTGAATGTTTCTGCTTGTTTTATAAAATCCAACATTGCACAAACACTGAATGACAAGACGTTAAGTTTAGAATCTCGTTTAATTCCTATTTGCTCACACCTTATGTAAGCGTTTTGCTCGCTATGCATTAATTCCTCCATAACTTTGCATGAATGAAAATTAAAAACATAGAGAGACTGCAGGTCAGATTATTACTGTTGTTGTAAGAGGGGTTTTTAACCTCTTTTGCCCCGGTCGCACCACAAGGGAAAAATAGTTTCTCTGATCTGATATGTGAAGAAACTCCTCTACAATTAAAAATGTGTTTCCAGGTGTATTAAACTGATTTTATTTTCTTTGTGCATAAGAGATGATGATTGAGATAATACATGTATTACACTGATCTTAGAAGGCAGTAATGCTACAAGACTTTTTGCTGTGTTGAAAGTGTTATGGAAATATTAAATATTAATACTATTAAGTTCGCCATTGTGACTTTTATGTGAAAGCAACCAGGGTGCTTATTCAGATATGAGACTGACATGTTAAATTGCCATCAGATTAACGAAAAGGGGTGCAAGTCTGAAATGGGCTATGTGGTACATGTTGACAGACACACAATCATTGAAATGATGCAATTCAGAGTGAGCTGGTTTTGACTGTGCCAATATAAATCTTTCACAATACAATTATATTTGATATAGCTGTCACAATATGCAATATTATGTCAATAAGTATATACTCCTAAAATGAAGACATGAAGAAAAAAGTAATTTAAACTCTATTAATTGTGGGTCATTCTAGCCGAGGTCTAGGATGCAGACAACACAACTGCAAAGAGCCAGAGGTTATACTATACAGTTATACTTCAGCTTAATAATGAAAATGTGACATAAAAGAATGTTCAAAAGCTTTATTACAGGAACCGAACAATTCTTTGTGGTTAGTGTTTTATCGGATACTTAACAGAATTTGAATCTTTAGTGTTATCAGTTAATGTGACTACCCTCCATTCCTGGTAGGCTATACAAAATACCAGCATTCGTTCGTGATGTTGACGGGTTAGTCGAACTTTTCACCCCACAGTCCAACAAATGAATTTGTTTCACCATTGTCTCTAAAACAGATGCCTGTGCGCATGCAAGTAAACGCACCAACTCACATGGAGCGATGTCTGGTTACAGTTCCGACTCTAACAGCAATCTTTAAATATCACTAATGCAACAAATATATAATAAAAATAATATAATTATAAAAATGGATTTCTTTTGAGGTGCACGTTTTGCTGTTTGCTGTCCCTATTTTTTGTATGTTGTTGTTGCCACTAGGGATGGGAATTGATTTATATTATCGATTCTGCTTATCGGTCCGATTCTTTATCGATTTCCTTATTGATAACTGATTAATTTTCTGTGTGGAAAAAAAGTAGGCCAATGCAACTGTTTTATTATCTCTGTTTAAGCCTATGGGATTTTACACTGCATAAATTAGCATAGTGGCTAGCAGACTTTTCCTCTACTCATAGCTTAACAAATTACATATTATTTATACTTTTTCTTACTCCCTGTTGGTTTAAGTCACTGCCTCAGTGACACACAGGGAGCAGACAAAGGAGAGGAGAGAAACTAGCGCGACCGGCATGCCGGCATCGGCTCCGAGGCATACGATTTCAGTGGATTGGACAATTTCAAACCGGTTCTGAACTGGAACTGGTTCTCGATTCCCATCTCTAGTTTCCACTGATTGCAACCAAAGGTCAAGAATTTCTCAAAATGGTTGCCAATAGCAACCTGGCAACCGTTGCCTGTATGGTGATAGCATTGATTTTCTTTCACATGAACATGAGAAACAAGATCATACACTGACAGACAGTGGTGGAAAGAAACTAAATACATTTACTCAAGTACTGTACTTTTTACTGTACAATTTTGGGGTACTTGTACTTAACTTCCTACATTTCTGCTACTTTATACCTTTATCCTAATACATTTCAGAGGGAAATATATTAAGATTTTACAGAAAGAAACATGATAACTTTATAAAAATACAACAAATTGTTATAGATTAAACCAGAGGTTCCCATCTTTCTGGGCTTTTACTTACAAAAAAGCAATGTCTATCTGGGGCTCCTTGTCATGTTTCAAACGTCTATGAGTTGTTAGCAGTTTCACTAAAGAGACTTTCCCCTTCTAAACGTCTTACACGTTTTCATTTTATTAATCTCACATCTCCATCTGTCATGGTCATCTCACATCTCCACCTTGGTACAGAAAGCTCAGAGACGGCTGTATTTCTTAAGGAAACTTAAGGAGGCAAAATTCCCATGACAAGTTCTTGTTAACTTTTACAGAGGAGCAATAGAAAGCATCCTGACTGGAAACATCACAAGCTGGCATGGGATGTGCACGGCCTATGACAGGAAGGCTCTGCAGCAGGTGATTAAAACCGCTCAGAAGATAAGGTCATTGGTACCCATCTACTACCGAGCAGCAGTGATAACGGTGAGGTGAGGTGCCTGCGCAGAGCCCAAAGTATACTAAAAGACAGTACCCACCCCAGCCACAGTCTGTGCACCCTGCTTCCATCTGTCAAGAGATACAGAAGTATCCACCAGACTTCAGAGCAGCTTCTTCCCTCAGGCTGTGGGACTCCTTAATTCATCCTCAGCACTCCACCATGTAAAATAGTTTTATCTCTGACTTATTATTATTCCTCATACTGTACATAATTTAATAACTTTTGTTTTTGTGAGTAGCATAAAGGGAACTGCAACTTAATCTCGTTATACGACCCTGTGTTGAATGATGATAATTGAATCTACCTTGTACCTTGTAATTAACTGTTCTATGAATTGTAAAATAATCCAATGATTCACAAAAAAGTTACGATTAGATAAAAGTCCAAAATATGAATACAAATTTGCATAGGAGAACTTTGTTTTTCCTTCGTCCCTACCCCATTAATAATTTCACGACCATTTAGATTTATCTTGTGACCCATTGGAGGGGCCCGACCCCTAGGTTGGGAACCACTGGACCAAACTAACTGTACATAAGGCAGTTAAAACTAGCTCCACCTCGAGCAGCTACAATGGTAAAACGTTGCTTAGACATTTTTGCATCAGTAAATAATCTAATAATGTCATAATAATAAATCAGTCACGGGGGACATATCTCTGAAGAACAAGTGCTTTTACTTTTGATAAGTACATTACTTAAAAAGGATTTTGGAAGTAGCACTTTGACTTGTAACTGAGTGTTTGTTGCATTGGTACTTTTACTTGTTCCACCACTGACAAGAGAATCCAGGTCCCTGCAGGGGCCAACACAAGCTGGTTGATGGCCCAAAATGGGCCACGTCCTGCCCTGCCATATTTGGTGGTGTGTTGGATCCCCACAACCAGACGTTGTGCTTGTTGTAGTCGTCCTTGTTGTGATGTGACAGCCCTGCTAACAACCCCTGAAAGTACCTAGAACTTGCATTTAGTATCACTGTTGCCATGGGCATGGACCTATCCAGTTGCCTCTCTGTATGCTCCACAAAATGTATGCTCTTTCTGTTTATTTTACACATTTTAGTTGTACTTTTGTGAATACTACTGGGCAATGACAACATATGACTTCGAGTCACTCATTAGGATACAAAAATGGTCAACTCACCACTTTTCAAACACTTCTCTCACCGACTGTGCTCCCTGGCCAATGCAGATTCTCAAACATCGAGGGAAGCGTGGAGGGGTTAAACACCAGCTGCGATCCAGGCCACACAGACCATCTCTGCCCAGTACTCTGCTCTCCGCTGTTTAGGAACTGTAATGTCCTTTGTTTCACCAAAACTTGGCTAAATCCAGGCATACCTGACAAAACCTTTCAACCAGGTGACTCTTTTTCTGTTTATCAATCCGACAGAACAGAGGACTCCGGTGAGAAAAAAGGAGGAGGCGTGCTTTATGGCGAATAAGGATTGGTATGATAGTGGAAATATTAAAATGCTATCCCGTTGGTGCTCATCTGATCAGGAATGATTGATAATCAAATGCAGACTGCACTTTCTACCAAGGGAAATTACATCGGCCATTATCACAGCGGCCTACGTCCCACCACAGGCGAGTACAGAAGCTGCCCTGTCAAATCTTTGCAAAGACTTGAACTGCTCGCAGACCGGTAATCCTGATGCTGTGCTCATTGTTGCTGGAGACAATCAGGCTAACCTTAAGAAGGTTATGCCTAACTTCCACCAACATATTGACTGTGCCACAAGGGGAATAAACACTCTGGATTACTGCTACACGTTATTCAAAAATGGCTACAGAGTAGAATCGCTACCCGCATTTGGCAAGAATGACCACGCGACCATCTTGCTACAGACAAAGTATGTAAGCATACTTGCATGCCCCCATGACACAAGAGGTCATGAAATGGTCAGGCCAATCAGAAGCAGCCCTGCAGACTGCGCTATATGACACAGTGTGGAGCACGCTCCAGGATACCCATGTTGACGTCTTCGAGCACGTCAATGGATTCACTGAGTCTGTGGTGGATTTCATTTGTAAAACAAAAGAAGCAACTGTACCAAAACGACAGTTAAACCATTCCACAGCCCAAAACCATAGATTACCAGAACCATCCGGAATGCTATAAACACACGTACTGCAGCCTACTTACCTACGCAGGGCTTTCAAGCATGTGAACATCAGGAAGGCAGCAGGACCAGATGGTATCAGTGGGCAGGTCCTCAAACTATACAAGATAATCGAGCTAAAACGATCATTGTGCCGCATTCAGTTTCACAATGATGCTCTTGTTATGTCTTGTGTTATTTCCCCTCCCTAAAAGCCCAAACTCACTCTCAGCCAGGCTGTGGCTGTGATTTAACTGTCAAGATTCACTAGTTCAAGTTTATGGCATTTTACACTGTATAAATTAGCCTAGCGGCTAGCGCTTTTCCTCTACTCATAACATAACAAATTACATATTATTTATACTTTTTCTGACTCATTGTTGATTTACTTTACTTGATGACTTTACTTGATTTACTTTACTTGTTGATTTACTTTTTACTCTCGACAGTACATGCACCTCCGCTTTTACTATTATTTATTACATAATTAGTGACATTGTATTTATACTGTACTTCACCATCTACCAGTAAACCCACTTGGTACTCGACACTTAGTTTATCTAATACTTATACCAACATGTTACTTAATTTATTTCTGACCTGTTTATAGTGTATAATATCGTTTTCTCCTGTTTGCGCTGACGTAAAGGCGAGCTACTGTAACAAAGAGTTTCCCTACGGGGATCAATAAAGTATTTCTGATTCTGATTAAGCCCCTGCATCTCCCAACAGTTGCCTTCAACTCGAATAATGGTCATTTCACCCCCCCACCCAGCCCAAATACTGATTTGGACTTTGGACTAGCATTGGGGTCAGCCCTATAAATCATGTTGAATAATCGTGATCTCAGAAATTAGCAAAATAATTGTAATTATGAGTTTTGCCATAATCGAGCAGCCCCGAGCAGAGATTCACGGTGACTGCACTTACCTGTGAGCAGACAGGTTAGTAGTGAAGTTGTCTAGTGGCAGTAAATATACAGTGTAGGTTACAGTCTGCCCATGAATAAACGCTGCAGCTCCTCAATGCCCAAGACGTTTCCGTGTCTTGCTTCCCAGCTGCTGGGTAAAAGTGAAGGTGGTTAGCCCCGAGGTTAACATCAACTTCAGCTCTGGAGGAAAACAATGTTTCCCTGTGCTTCCCGACCACGGTCTGAAAGCTGCAGCAGGATCGGTTAACACTATGCTTAAGTTACCTCATTAAGCAGATCATATGATTATAATAAAAAACTAAAATATTTTAAATACTAGTCAGTGATAAACCACTCTTATTAGCTTTTTACTCTTGAAGCTTTTATTGCACTTTCAATAACAATGAAAGTGATGGACGATGGCATTGTTCATCGGCCCAACCCTAGTCAGGACTACAACGTCCTCTTGAACGTCAGCATGTGATTGACAAAGGACAAAAAGTAGGAAAATATACAAACAACCCCTTCCCCGTTAGCTGGCGGCTAACAGCTCAAAAATAAAATGTTTTTTTTGTTGTTTTTTTTACAGATCTGCATGATGCACGTGGGTCACATTTTCAGGTTTGACAATCCAGAATTCCGGATTAATCCGGAAAAATCACACAAATAGCAAAAACGTCTTCAAATAAAGCAGTTTTGTCTTGATGTAAAAATATGTTTCCCTTCCTTTCTATTCCAGGAATTAGTTTTCTTTTCTTCTATAATACCTGTTGAAAGGTAAGACACCAAGCTCACTATCAGAATGTCACATAATGCATCTAAAAGAGCAAACAGCATTTATCTGTCAATTATTCTTTTAATTTATTGATTAATCGTTACTGTAATATATAATAATCACCAGAGTCCAAGGTAATGTCTTCAAATGTCCTGTTGTCTGACCAAAAGTCCAAAACCCAATATATCAATATTATCGTCCAACAAAAGTAGTTATCGTGACAAGCCTACCTCAGGCTATCCAATATGATGCGCAGAGACTGAGGCCTAAATAAAAACTGGGGGTGTGTGTTAATTGGGTACAAGTCAAAATGTCCCATTCCAGCTTCCTGTCTCGCTCATCTGCCTTCACCCCCACCACTCCCCCCAACCCCTCCACCCCCAACAACAATGCCTGAAGGGGGATGTTTCATTTCCACAAGCTTCCTAAGTGTGTGTGTGTGTGAGATCCCTGCATAAAGCTGATTAGTTCTTCAACAGCAGCATGGCTAATTAAAATTGCATCTTGCTTGTTAACAATCCCATCCTTCCACCTACCCGCTTCAAAGTAAAGCTCTCTGGCTTCACCAGAAATCCTGCCAGACCGCAGGCTTTGGTGATTCATGATTAATTCATCCTGCCTAAAACACAGACACACACAAAAATTAGAACACACAACCTCTCTGTATATAAATGGCTATATTTATTCATGATTTACATAGAATTCATATTTAATCATATTTTTCATGTGTTACTCAGAGTTAAGACACTTAATCTTGGTTTTAATGTACTTATAACCAAACTAAATGTTAGCCATTTCACAACAATGTACTAAAATAGGCAACAGATCTACATGAACAATATTTATCTCTTTATTTGTTATATTGTTCTTACGAAAACAAAACAAACCAGTAAGCGCTGATAAGTTTTTCCAAATTTGCTTATAATGTTAATTTTCCAGTTGAAGCAAGAGAAAAACTAGCATAAAGACAGAACCCATGCTGCTTCTGAAATGCTTCCAGCGCTTACACGATAGGGGCATTACTTTTTGTTTGAAATTCAACCTTTGTTGGAATGTGGGGAAAAAATTACATATATTTAACTGTAATGACCCCTTCAAATAAAACATTTATTCTGTAAATGAAACAGACCATTTGAAGTAGTTTGCTTGTGGTCCTGGCGAGGGCACTCTTAAAATTAACAGTTTTACCTATTGCATGCCCTATTGACCTAGCAGTAAACCTTCCTCTGAAACACCTCAATGTGTTTGCCCGTGATAGAAAAGCTCTGACCTCAGAAGTCTGCCTCACAAGGAATCTAATAAAGGACTTATACATATGATAATTAAAGGATATAAAAGAAAGTAAATCAACGGATATAAAAGAAAGTACAATACACATAGAAACATACAGAAAATACAAACGCCGGTCCACTGTGGCAATGTAACGTTTTGCCTCACCTAGGCATGGCAGTGTCACATTTTCAACACGTTCTCATTCCGCAAATAATTTTGCTTTAAATTTTGCCCCGGCCCCAGTTTGTATTCAACACAATACCTTATTATATCAATGAAATGTACTGAAACGAATGTAAACAAATGTATATGTGACATATGCCTTTTCCTGTGGATGCGTGAAGCTTTAATCCCGTTAGGGCTTGTGTCCACATAGCCTAACGTTAGCGTTAGACCAAAAAACCCCGCTACACGTGGGTTTTGTTTCTATGGCAAGCAGATTTACATTAGCTACATAGCTAAAAAGAGAAAAAAAACCCCACCCAGGTCAGAAAGCTTTCTCCGTACCAAGGGTGCAATACTCAAATACTTTACAGATTTGGCTGCTTTCACGTGTTGTGCTGCTAGCTTGATGAACTCTTTCTTTGAGCTAAAAACAGCACAAAGATGCGCCAAACATAAGACGAAGGAAGTTCACAAACAGTGCCTATAAATGTTGATACATAACCATGCCGTATTAAAGCGTGAATAACACTAAAATTTTACAACATATTATGCTAACTTACATGTATCACAGAGGTTTTGTGAGTCGAGTGAAAATCTGCCATTCAGGTATACAGGTTCCTGGCGGGCTCAGCTGACTGACTGAGTGAGCAGTCATCCAACAATCCTTGTCTAATCTTTCTAACAATCTATTTTTTATCATTTCAACCTTAAATGTCAAGTTGGTTTTCTTAATATCTATATATTTATGTATAATATAATGGTTGGGGAAACACTGGGGTGTCTGAGTGGAACTATCAGCTCTGTTATAGGTGATTTAAAGGGTCAATTCTTAATGTAAACATTCATATTTTTAATAATGCACCAGGTTAGATTCTCTGAGAATCTCTTTAATGTCCAAGCAAAATAATATCCCTCACCAAATCAATATTGAATCAAATCGAATCGGGACCTTGTGAATCGGAATCGATTCGGGAAATCAGTGGCGATACCCAGCTCTACTTGGCTGGTGAGTCAAAAAGTTAATTTCGGACACTGCTACACATATAACCTATAACCCAGTAAAAAAACGGGGAAAACATTACATAAGTTTAAAAATGTTTTATCAATTGATGGTTTTTATATTGCCTGGTGCTGCAGCCCCCTCAGCAACCCTACTTCCCGCATCCATGATCACAACTTCCTCTGAATTATTAATGACAGAAATGTAAAGAAGGATAACAGTATAAGATCATGTCATCAAATGAATCTGCAGAAATTGATCAATAATACTGAATAGTCACCTAGCCCTGGATGCCACAGGATTCAAAGCTACAACACTGCTCAAAAGCATTACATTTAATATGGATTTTATTTGATTCAGTACTATGTGTGGTGTTTAAAAAAACAACATCACCATCAGTGGGGGTTCACAGTGTCACTTCTATTTTCCTTGAAGGACTGCTGAGATTTAAAATTCTGAGATTTCATAACTTATGTTGCACTGGTTCACTAACTGACCTTTAAAGCCTTTGAAATTAAATTACATCCTTTAAGAAGGATGTGTAAGTACTTCAATTTTAAGTAGGTCTATTTAACTTACATTTATTAATTTAAGTTTGTGTGTGTGTGTGTGTGTGTGTGTGCGCATGCGTATGGCATGTATATGGCATGCGTATGGCAAACTTAACGGAGTTGTTAGCTGTAGCTGAGGTCACATTTAACCACCTTTTCTGCCACACATCATCACCCCACCAGCAGAACTAATCAATATCCATCCCATGACAACACAAGACCCCTGTGGTGTTGAGCCTGATAAATGCATAATTTCTGCCTCTAATACCTCTAACTGAGGATCATTCCACAACACCCCATATATTACTGCCTAAATATATATTTACACTACATTTACTTTACAATGAGAGACCAGAAAAATAGACACTACTGTGCGCTGTAAGGCAATCCAGTGCAGCAGTCCTGTTACATCCATAGTCTGGCTGTGCAGCTATATGAGCAACTTCTTCAGTGTATATGTTTGACAGGAAGGCCTCATTAATTGGTTCCCTCTGCCTGTAGATCAGGGAAAAGTAGACTCCTTAAAAGCCTCTCAGCTTCCCCACCTTGCCCAGGAAACAATAACACATTACCATGCCATATCATAATGTACATAATAATACTGGTATAAATCTTAATGTGATAACATTTTTCATAATATTAACAATATTGTGACAGCAGTACCACACATGGCTAAGGGCGAAAGTAACATTGCTGTTCTACTGTGGAGGAATTGGTTCCCAAAAAGGAATGACTTTGGTAATGTTAAACACAGTATGAAATTATAGACGATTGCCCAACGCTAGTTGACACTGTGTCAGAAAGATGACGATGACCTTAGACCTAGAGGTCATTTTTGAGGGTGTATTTTAAGGTTTTCCTAATATTTGTATATATATAAATGAGGTTGACAACATATTACAATTACTGCCAATACAAAAAATACTTGCAGCTGTACTCTGCCAGTTACAGCAGTATTTTTACCACGTAAACAAGCTCCAAAGACATTTAGGCTAAGACTAACTCTGGCATTCAGTGCTCATTAGAAAGTGTAGTGATTCCATTTGGAATATGAGGGATGGCATATTTGCAGTGCTTTTGTAAAAAACAGTTCAGACCCACCACCATCGAGCTACAGAGACTGTTAGGAACTCAGATGGGCACAACCTGGCCGAGAGTGGCGGGGGGCTTTCCTACAGCGGATATAAGGCTGAAACAGACAGAGTGGGACCATGCTGATAACATACCGTATAAGCAGGCTGTCACTGACCTCTGTGACAAGATAAAGACTCTTTTTCCCCTGAGAATGGATTTGGGAAAAATAACAGCCTGCAAACAAAAGGATGGTGAGACGGTAGTAGAGTATTTGGCCAGGCTCACAGAGATCCATAATACACACAGTGGACTGAAAAAGCCTGACGCTGTGGGGGGTAATAATATAATCACCCCCTGGGAAGTACATCTACGTGACCGTTTCATCAATGGCATCCACCCTGAGATTGCGGACATGGTGAAACGCGACTGCGTGACCTGGGAGTATGGTAACCTGGAGACCATAGAGAGACACGCTATCCATGCAGAAAAATTCCTCAAAGATGAGCAAAGGAAGAAAAGTACGCAGCTGACGGACAGATTACAGATGGCGCAGCTGAGGGCGTATGAGAATAAGAACAGAGGCCGAGAGCAAGGCCGACGGGACGTGGAGGAAGAGGAAGAGGACGAGGAAGGAATGACGCTTGTTTCAAATGTGGCAAAATGGGACATTGGGCAAAAGATTGCCCCAAGAATCACGAGCAGGCTGACTGACTAGATGGGGTGTCGACGCCAGGTCGGGAAGGAGCTGGCTTGAACACTGAACTGAAGGCGACAGAGCATTCTTCACATCAGTTACGTAAGAGCACCCACACTGACACAAAAGAGCATGTGAACACACAAGACACAGACAACTCCCCACAGACAACTTCCTGCATGAGACACCGACACACACAGACATTGATAAGTGAGGCTATCTCTTACCTTGAGCACACACAAGCCACTGATGACAAAGCCCCAGCAGAGATATACACTGAATATACACATGATGCATACAAACGCATGCCTGAACACACAATCAATGTTGCTGGAAAAGATATTGTTTTTCTTGTGGATTCTGGTGCGACTGATTCTGTCATCAGAGAGTCAGAATTTGCAGTCCTTCCAAAGATGAGTGGCAGATTTGTGAGGACAGTGGGAGTTTCAGGAACGCCCCTGGTGGAAAGGTATACCACACCATTGCCATGCAGTGAAGAAATTGAGAAACACTTTAAACATTCATTCTTGTTATCTAAACGATGCCCGATCAACATTATCGGAAGAGATATGATGATAAGATTAGGAATTATTCTGATTTCCACTCCCGAAGGCATCATTGTAGCCAGAATTTCTGACACTGCATCGCAATATGTGAAACACAGTAGCAGGGAGCTGATGTACTCTTATCAATGGAAACTGCCTCACACAGCTGCTGGCTCTGTAAATAACACTCTGATCACTGAGGTCAGAGCTCTCTTTCCAGACAACTACACACGAATAGACATCAAGTCGCCACAAGAGTTACACTGCACATCACATGTACATCTTGGGGTTGATAAACATTTTGAGGACACATGGTTCAGGCAAGACAAAGAGAGAAACACACTAAAGCTGACCTGGTTGTACTGGAATGATAAAAGATGCACTGTCTCAGTAGCTTTCAATGATCCAACGTGTGAAGCTTTGTTTCAGGTCCCTAACACATATCCTCATGTCCCCCTGGTCAAAGCAAAGCAGGATACATGGGAATGCTTGGGCCCTTGGACCAGGCGTTGTGAGGAAGCTGCTGGCTGGGTAAAGACATCAGACTCAGGGGTGGAGTTTCACAACCAACTTCAGGTATTCCGGAAAAGATTTTCAGCTATAGCAACAGGGGTAAGAAGCATTGAGCTCATTCCAGATTCAGAGTTTTTAATGGCCAGTTTGGTAACATCAGATGTTGAAATAAGTCATGACAAAAATATTTTTGTGAAAGACGTCTCAGAAATTCCTGAGTTAAATCAGGTACCATCATGCTTGTGGGCACAACACAAGTATGATGTAGGATTAATCAAAGATGCTGAGCCTGTAGTAATCACACCAAAATCTTCATACAGGCCGTGTCAGAACCAATATCCTTTGAAGAAGGAAGCTGTTGACGGTATTAAACCGGTGTTTGATTCTCTTTTAAAAGCAGGAGTGATTATTCCATGCGCAAATTCTCCAGTCCAAACACCTATTTTCCCCGTACGAAAACTCCGGGACGCCGGAGAACCACAACATTGGAGATTCGTGCAGGACCTGCAGGCGGTAAATGCAGCAGTACATGCAAGAGCACCCAATGTTCCCAACCCCCACACAATACTCTCACAGGTGCCATCTGGGAGTAAGTGGTTTTCAGTTGTTGACCTGGCTATTGTTTTTTCAGCATCCCAGTGGATCCTGACAGCCAGTATTGGTTTGCGTTCTCTTTTGAAGGTAAGAGTTTTACATTCACCAGACTCGTCCAAGGGTATTTGGAGAGTCCTGGAATCTTTAACGATGCGTTAAAAAACAATTTGGAAATGTTGAAATTTACAGAAGGAAGTGCGCTGCTACAATATGTAGATGACCTTATGATCTGCTCAAAAACAAGAGAAGCTTGTGTAAAAGACACACTAGCTCTGCTCAATCGCCTTGCAGATACTGTACATGGGAAAGGTCTTGCAGCAAAAGACAAAGTCCACTGGACACCAGAAGCGGAGAAGGCTTTTGTGGACTTAAAGCTGGCCTCCAGACACCTCCAACGCTTGGTCTCCCTGACAGTAACAGACCTTTCACACAGACTGTTGACGAGAGGGGTGGGTTCATGACTTCGGTGCTATTACAAGAACATGGGGGGAGACTGAGACCAGTAGGCTATTTTTCCAGCAAGCTTGACCCGGTAGCAGCTGGGCTGCCAAATTGTCTGAAGGCTGTGGCGGCTGCAGAGAAAGCTGTTATAGCCTCACGTGACATTGTGGGTTACGCTGATCTGACATTGTTGGTTCCACATGCTGTCTCAATGATATTGCTTGAACAGAAAACATCACATCTCTCAACAGCCAGGTGGTTAAGATACAACACCATATTGCTTGAAATGCCTAATATCACTGTTAAGAGATATACAGTGCTTAACCCAGCAACTCTCCTCCCTACAGCGGCAGACGGTGAACCTCACGATTGTGTGGCAGTGATAACAGAGACTTGCTCCCCCAGACCAGATCTGCAGGAAACACCATTGATCAATCCAGAGCTGGAGCTGTTTGTTGACAGTTCAGCATCACGAGATCCAGCAACTGGTAAAAAATCTTGCAGGGTTTGCAGTAACAACATTACATGAAACAATTCTGGCTAAACCACTTCCATCAAATTACTCAGCACAGGCAGCAGAGTTAGTTGCATTAACGGAAGCATGTAAATGTGCTAATGACCAAACTGTGAATATTTTCACAGATAGCAGATATGCATGGGGAGTGGCGCATGATTTTGGAAAACTCTGGGCAAACAGAAACTTCCTTACATCCACAGGCAAACCCATTGCACACTGGTTGCTGAACTCTTGGATGCTGTGCTGTTGCCTAAGCAGATTGCCATTTGTAAATGTGAAGCACACACTAACAACCTTGATCCTATCTCACAGGGGAATGCCAGAGCGGATAAGGCAGCAAAAGCTGCTGCCAAACAAACACCGACCACTAGATGAGTTGCATTAACTAATGAACCTCTGACACCTACAGCTGATCTGCAGGAACTGCAGACAAGAGCAACGGCAGAGGAAAAAGCAGTGTGGCAAAGGCAGGCTGCACTGTCACAGACAAAGTGTGGTATGACCAAGTGACAGACCATGCTTACCAAGTATCTGTTCCATTATTATGTTGTGTTGACCCATGGGCGAGACCATGGGTCAAAGAGGAGCATGGTGCTGGAGCGGAACAGATGCTGGTTCGCAAAGGATTTAATAACTTCTCTCAAAAATTTTATTTTGCCAAAATGCAGATGGATTTCATTGAGCTGACACCCAGTGAGGGAAAGAAATATTGTTTGGTCATTGTTGACATGTTTGGTAGAGGCCAAACAGGATTCAGCAGCAGTAGCAAGGAGTCTTATGCGAGATATCGTCCCATGCTGGGATATTACAGATAAGATCTCCAGTGATAACGGTACACCTTTCATGAGCGCAGCATTGAAGAGTGTAGGAGAGTATCTTGGTATTGATTTAAAACATCATTGTGCTTATCACCCAGCCAGCGCAGGAGCCATGGAGAGGGAGAACAGTTCTCTGAAAAACAAGCTTGCTAAGTGTTGTGATGAGACAGGGCTGCCCTGGACAAAAGCACTCCCATTGTTCTGATGTACATGAGGTCCAGGATAAGAAGCAGGGGGGGTCTCAGTCCTTTTGAAATCCTATTTGGCAGGCCATTGAACACTGGTATTGGGCCAGTGAAAAGACAACTTCCTGACACCAGCCAATGTGAGGATGAGATGCTACGCTATTGCACAAACTTGTCCACTGTGCTTTCTGATATTCACAAACAGGTGA
The DNA here is from genome assembly GCA_027580175.1 of Siniperca scherzeri. Taxonomy (NCBI): domain Eukaryota; kingdom Metazoa; phylum Chordata; class Actinopteri; order Centrarchiformes; family Sinipercidae; genus Siniperca; species Siniperca scherzeri. Next base: position 2,316,632 of record CM050859.1, read on the forward strand.
AGGAAGCCATTCCAAAGGCTGCAGAGAGGAAACTGCATGACTTGGAGCCTGGTGATTGGATCGTGGTGAAGGATTTCAGGCGGAAGAACTGGCGGGCTCGCAGGTGGAATGGTCCCTACCAGATCTTGCTCACCACTGAAACAGCTGTAAAGGTGGCAGAGAGAGCTACGTGGATCCACGCCACCAACTGCAAACGAGTACCCGAGCCGGGGCCAGCAGCCAAACACCAGACAAGTGAGATCGAGATCAGTGAGTGAACCGAACTCTCCTCCCCTTGTGCATTCAGGGGGTATTGGAGGGGAGTGGCGGTCCCGTGGGGGAGTTTCTCTGAGCACAGAGATTCCACTGGGACCACCTAGAACCACTACCCTCCCGAACCAACATCACGGGCACACTGATTAGGGGGTAGGCAGAGGTGACACAACTGATAAGATGACACTTGAGACCAGAGAAAGATGGCGATGGAGGGGTGACGGACTGAGAGGCCACGGAGACGGGGTGCTGCTCGCTGTCATCATTGTCCTGTCATCAGTCTCACTAATGGAAACATTCAAATCACAACTAACCACAGAAGAAGGAGGGGTCAAAAGGGAGGTGCCACCCATCTTCCCCGACATCCCAGCTCAGCTGGAAGACAACGCATGGTATGCAACTATACTGACTATTGCCAGAAAAGTGACTAACCAGAGCTGCTACACCTGTGTGCAGCTCCCCCATGGGGTGGGGGGATTCCATCCCAGTGAAACCCACGCCATTAAATGTCTCTGAGACCCTAGGAGTCATGGTGGCATTCACCCGGGGTTACTCTGCAGAACAGAACAGTGAGAGACATGGGAGCTGCACTCAAGCTATGTAACATCAGCATCACCAACTACGACGGCTCCACAGCCAGGTTTTGGAACATGAGCCAAATAACCCAGCAAGGAATTCATCGCCCATCATGACTACCAATCCAACGTCCCAGGCCGGTACGGTTGGATTCACCAGACAGTGCTACACGTCTAGAGACCACTTCCTGGGGACTTCAGCATGCAAACAGATTGTCACTACAACATGCGGCACCGGTGGAACAAGGGAGGTCGGCGAATGCAGAGGACCTCAGCCATACATCCTCAGCTGAATCTGACTGACACCACCAGCTTACACCGCCCAGGAAGCGACAATCCCATCGTTCTGATGCCCACGGAGGATGGATTTGGATCTCTAAGAGAACACGTGTGGAGCACGGCGATCCACTACGAGAGTGTCACCAGGGGAGAAAGGAATCAGTGGCATCCTCCCCTGGTGGGGGACTGTGAATAATGCACACAAGATAGATCACCTGGCCATAGATCTTGAGAACTTGACGGCACTGGTAGAGGTAGGGTTTTCCTCTCACTCCTACCATGCAGGGGTCAAAAATGTGGCCCTGCAGAACAGAATGGCTTTGGACTTGATGCTGGCTAGTCAAGGAGGAGTTTGTCATATTATTGGGACTGATTGCTGCACCTATGTTCCAGACATCACAGACAATATGACTCATGTTGTTTCCCATCTGAACGACCTACTGCATGAGGAGAAAAGCCTAGACTCCCAGAGTGTGGGAGGATGGGATATGTGGTCATGGCTGACTATGGGAGGATGGAAGAATGTGTTGATGAAAATGTTGGCACCCGTGCTCCTAGTTGTTGTGCTCTTCCTCCTTTTGACCTGCTGTGTAATTCCCTGCTTCAGATCAATGATTGCTACAGCAATTAAATCATCTATGGGTCAGTATCTGAATATGCCAATAGAAACATCCAGCTCTGTTGAATGGATTCCACCGTTTGACAGTGAGATGATTTGAGGAGAATAAAATTGCATGTAACCACACTGGATTTTGAAGTATGATGTGAGTTTAGAATAAAATGCTCATGTATGCTCATATATTACTGCTAGAGCTATTTACCTAATGGTTAAAGTTATAATATTAATAATAGTTCTGTTGTTTTGCTGATTCACGCATGCTTATTGGATTATAACTTAGTTTTGTGGTCTAGTCCCATTACATTTTTTAGTTCATTCTTATTTGTGTCCAGTTATAATGATAATGATTGCTAATGACAGGCTATTGAATTGAAGTGTGCTGGATAAGCTAATGATAAGTATATGTGGGGTTTTTCTTCCTCTGACGCTTGAGGTTTTCCCCACTTGTCTGGTTGTTTGATTTTTCCTCTCCTACTTAACGTTTGTTCTTAATTATTTTGATTAGCATTTGTTTTTAAGATGATTTTATGCTAAAAAGGGAGGAATTGTAATGGCAAGAACAAACAGACTCTCTGATATAATAACATACAGATATTATTATAATTGTTTGGCGTCAATACTTGATTTGTGTATGATTGTTTGGACTACGAGATGAGAACAGTACACTGATAATGATGACATGGAACTACAAATTATCCTATTGACTGTTATGTCCAGACTTCAGGGACACTCTTCTCCCTGGGTTGAGGAGTCTGACCCTGAAGACTGGATAAATAACTGATGCTCTTTTTCCTCGGTACTCATTCAGAGCAGATTATACTGATGTATGTTTTTGCTGTTGTGAGTCCGTCTGCAGACGCTTGAAGTAAACCTACAGAAAGACAAGTGATTGCCTTGAGTGTTTCTTTATTCCGAAGGAATTGCCACTACAGTAGACTCCTTAAAAGCCTCTCAGCTTCCCCACCTTGCCCAGGAAACAATAACACATTACCATGCCATATCATAATGTACATAATAATACTGGTATAAATCTTAATGTGATAACATTTTTCATAATATTAACAATATTGTGACAGCAGTACCACACATGGCTAAGGGCGAAAGTAACATTGCTGTTCTACTGTGGAGGAATTGGTTCCCAAAAAGGAATGACTTTGGTAATGTTAAACACAGTATGAAATTATAGACGATTGCCCAACGCTAGTTGACACTGTGTCAGAAAGATGACGATGACCTTAGACCTAGAGGTCATTTTTGAGGGTGTATTTTAAGGTTTTCCTAATATTTGTATATATATAAATGAGGTTGACAACATATTACAATTACTGCCAATACAAAAAATACTTGCAGCTGTACTCTGCCAGTTACAGCAGTATTTTTACCACGTAAACAAGCTCCAAAGACATTTAGGCTAAGACTAACTCTGGCATTCAGTGCTCATTAGAAAGTGTAGTGATTCCATTTGGAATATGAGGGATGGCATATTTGCAGTGCTTTTGTTTTTCCATCTGTGTGAGTCGATTGTGGTAAATGGGAGTTGACAAGCAGAGCTTACAGCCCTGACACAGGACTGGGGCTGATGAAAGAGCATTAGGATATGAATAAACATCCTGCTAGAGCAACAGTTTACCGTATTATCAATTAGAGCATTGCCAAATGTTTCTGGTGTATCAGCAGTTTGAAAACAGACATTAAAAATTGAGTAGCGACTTACGGTGGCTGCCCGAACGTGATGCAAGTGTAGCTCTGACCTCCGTCTTAAAAGTCCGAAATCTTACCAAAATATCCTGCAATTCAGAAACTAATCTAGTTCAGTTGACATGTAAGTACCCCTACGAAATGTCGGGTTCAAGAGTAGCGAGAAATAAGCCGTCTCAGGAAGATCCCACAACTAAAAAGAAAACCCCACAAGATAAAGACAGACAGCCTAAGGACCCATCAAATGCAGCCATCTTGTTAGCATTACAAGAGCAAGAGGATCGGTTGACAGAGAAAGTTAAGCTGGCCGTGAGAGAGGTGGTCGAGGATATGCTCTCCGGTGAAATTTAGGCACTAAAGACTATGATTGAATCCTCGAACTCGGCAGTTACCAAACTTAACCAGGATATGATTCAACCAAGCAGAGGTTGGTAAAACGCTACAAGGGAGAGTGGATGCTACAACAGCTAACATGACAGCGGTCAAACATGATGTGGATAGCCTCCAGAAAGATGTGCTAAATCTTCTCCAGAAACTCACCGAAGACAGATCGCGGAGATGCAACATCTGACTTGTTGGCCTAGTTGAGTCGGCAGAAGGATTAAATGCAATGCAATCCACACTGGTATCCCCTCTCTTGTCTCAGATTATAGCAACAAAACCACTCAGAGATGAAGAGCATTTGACACAGTGAGGACACAGATTGCCAACTGAGGACTACGCCTGTTTCTGAGATATCCAGCAACACTGAAAGTCAAGCACAACAGGACGCTACATTTCTTTGAAAACATGGTGGATGCTGAGAAGTTTATGTCTGCACTCAACCGGTCTCCACGTTCAGTACCTTCCAGACCCAGCGTTCCCCACACTCCATCCGTCGTGGCAGGTTATTTCATGATTTGCAGAATACATTGCTGTACTTAATTCTGATTTAATATAGAAAAGTGACAAGTGCCCTTCCTTTTTTTGTTTTTTGTTTTACTAATATAAGCATACTGTTTCGCGTCACTTAAGGTACATTAAGTATATTCTAGGTTTATTCTAAGGTGTTAAGATGACTAGAGACCTACTTTATTTTACAAGCTTTTATCTAGTAAGGTTTCTGCTACCTAACACGTACAAACTCAGACTGGAGATGTGCGTTAAAAGCCACAGTACATTTTTCTCTTTTCTCTCTCCAACCTAAGAGAAAACCTGTTATCTCTTGCAGATGGAACATTTTGTTGTAAGTTTTTGTGTTTATCACCAAAGCCTTGCTGTTTATGTAAAGATCGTTATTTTTTTATTTCATATTTGAAAGGTACCTTCTTTTGTAGACTTACATGTCATATTCTTCTGATTATACGATGGCACGAGCCCGATTATGTCGTGGAATGTCCAGCATGCACCAAGTGTTTAGAATTCCTCAAACGTAAGGGGGTCTCGATTGCTCTGAGCCAAGAAACACATCTGAAAACGAATGGAACAGATTTTAGAAGTGTGCTGTATACTTTTCTGCCGCGAATAGGTCAAAAGGGGGTCGCTATTATATTCGACAGGAAATTAGGTGTGAGTATTGACAGCTCTGGTAAGGACGATGTCTGCATTACAAATCACAACACAAAAATATGTCTCTTCAGTATATGGGCCAAATGTTTATGACCCAAATGTTCTTAGTATGGTCTCTAATACTCTGTCAGACTATCAGCTTATAGTCGGGGGTGACTTCACTCAGGTGTGTGACATAAACTTAGATAGACATTTTTGATGAACGATAACGGTCAGTGTCAAGCTCACTGACAAACACATTACGTGCTGACGTGCTGTGGTAAGCGTATAGTCTCATTTCCGGTCACCAGTGTTTGTGTGTTACTAGTAGCGTATTTATGCTGCTCTAGCTCATCACAGTTATTTTTTTTTCAATTCTTCATTATATTACTGTATTCCTGGGGCCAGAGCGGGCAATGTTGAATCCTATTTAAAACTGCTGACTAAGGATAAACGTAAATATAGTCAGATAAGATGTTATTCACATCGGCGGTAATGACTCGGTAAGGTCATTAAAGTTAATGTTGAGTCGGTGTGTACATATGCAAAGACAATGTCGGACTCCGTAGTTTTCTCTGGGCCCCTGCCAAACCTGACCAGTGATGACATGTTTAGCCGCATGTCTTCATTCCGCCACTGGCTGTTGAGGTGGTGTCCAGCAAACGATGTGGATTTTGTAGACAATTGGCGGACTTTCTGGGGAAGACCTGGTCTGATTAGGAAAGACGCGTTCATCCCACTTTGGATGGAGCAGTTCTCATATGTAGAAATCTGGCCGAGTTTATTAGTGGACCAAAACTATGACGACTCAGAGTTGAGACCAGGAGGCAGAGTTGCAGTCCTACACACTTCTCTGTGCTTCCAGAGCAGTTACCCACCCAGAACTCCTTGGTGACGGTGTCTAGCCCCCGACCACTTAAATTAATTAAATCAAAACAGAAGAGTTATACATAAAAACCTAAACAAAATTACCACCACTGAAATAGCACAACAAAATAGGAAAATTAAATGTGGACTCTTAAACAGATCTGTCATCTAAAGCTGTACTAGTCTTACTGAAACCCGGCTGGGTCATAAAGAATATGTTAGCCTAAATGAATCCACCCAGTCATATTAATACTCATATTCCTCGAGGCACCGGCCGAGAAGGTGGAGTTGCAGCCATCTTCAACTCAAGCTTATTAATCAACCCTAAATCTAAACTAAATTATAACTCATTCAAAAGCCTTGATCTTAGTCTTTCACATCCAACCTGGAAAACAGCCAATTCTATTTGTTATAGTGTACCTCCTGGTCCTTATTCTGAATTTTTATCTGAATTCTCAGAGTTTTTAATCAAGTTTAGTCCTTAAAACAGATAAAGTAATTATTGTAGGTGATTTCAATATTCATGTGGATGTTGAAAATGATAGCCTTAGTACTGCAATTATCTCATTATTAGATTCGATTGGCTTTTGTCAGAGTGTACATAAACCCACTCACTGTTTTAACCACACCCTCGACCTTGATCTGATATATGGCATTGTAATTGAACATTTAATAGTCTTTCCAAAGAATCCTTTATTATCGGACCATTATTTAATAAATTTTAGGACTACACGCCATTAGGAAAAAACTCTAGTTACTTTAGATGTCTATCTGATAGTGCTGTAGCTAAATTTAAGGAACACCCATCTGCATAGTACTCCTATGCTAATTTCAGCCATTCCCAAATTGACCATCTTGTTGATAGTGCTGCAGGCTCACTGCGAACAACACTCAATTCTATCGCCCCTCTACAAAAGAAGATAATAAAACAAAGAAGGTTAGCTCTGTGGTATAACCCCCAAACCCGCAAATTAAAGCAATCAAGAAAACTTGAAAGGAAATGGCGTTCCAACAACCTGGAAGAATCTTGTTTAGTCTGGCAAGATAGTCTTAAAACATATAGGAAAGCCCTCCATAATGCCAGATCAACCTACTACTCATCATTAATTGAGGAAAATAAAAACAACCCCAGGTTTCTTTTCAGCACTGTAGCCAGGCTGACAGAGTCACAGCTGTATTGAGCCATGTATTCCTATAGCCCCCAGTAGCAACAACTTCATGAGCTTCTTTAATGATAAAATTTTAACTATTAGAGAAAAAATTCATCATGTCCTGCCCTCAACCGGTATCGATTTATCTTCAAAACCTTGAAGAACCTTAGAAACTGCTGTAAAACCTGATATATATTTAGACTGCTTTTCTCCTATCGACCTTCTTCAACTAACTTCAACGATTAATTAATCTAAGCCATTAACCTGTCTCTTAGGCCCCGTTCCAACTAGGCTGCTTAAAGACGTTTTACCCTTAGTTGGCACTTATTTACTGGATATGATCACTCTGTCTTTATTAACAGGCTATGTACCACAGTCATTTAAAGTAGCTGTAATTAAACCTCTTCTTAAAAAGCCCAGTCTTTCATACCATCATATCTTAAAGAGCTCATAATACTTTATTACCCCACTAGAACACTGCACTCCCAGAATGCAGGGTTACTTGTGATTCCTAGAGTCTCCAAAAGTAGAATGGTAGCCAGAGCCTTCAGTCATCAAGCTCCTCTCCTGTGGAATCAGGTCCCAATTTGGGTTCGGGAGGCAGACACCATCTCCACATTTAAGAGTAGGCTTAAGACTTTCCTCTTTGATAAAGCTTGTAGTTAGGGCTGGCTTGGGTGAGTCCTGAACCATCCCTTAGTTATGCTGCTATAGGCCTAGACTGCCGGGAGACTTTCCATGATGCACCTCTTTCCTCTCTCCTTCTCTCCCTCGGTATGCATTTTTATCCCATTAATGCATGTTACTAACTCGACATCTTCTTTCTCCCGTAGTTTTTTGCTTTTTAGTCTCTCTCGTCTCTCCTTCTGTCGCTTTCAGCAGGTATTTATACCTCCGGAGCTGCAGAGACTGGATCTTTGGTTGTGGGCCGCCTGCTGCCCCTGTGTTCCTGCTTGATAACTGCTACTACAGTTGTTGTTATTGGCCTTGTTACTATTATTGTCATTATTATTCCTATGACTATCATTCCTATTATTATTACTACTTTATTAATTATTTACACTACCATTACATTATTATTTTTAAATTCTAGGTGGAATCTGTATTGTGCTTCTCATATTTGTTTCTCCTCACCTGAACCATGTATACTTTGGGAAACGACTAAATGCTTTATAAGGGGAGAATCGTCTTCATTTGCTTCTCATTTAAAGGCATCCAGAAAACATTGAATAGCGCAATTAAAAAGTAAAATACAGACTCTAGAATCTGATCTGAAAAGCGTCTGTTCTCTGAACAGACTCACTCAACTCTCTTGGCTCTGAAATTTTAATTAAATAATCTGCTCAAGGCTAAAGCTGAATTCATAATCCACCGTACTAGAGTTACATATTACAATCAGAGTGAACGTTCAAGTAGACTTCTGGCGGCCAGGTTAAAACAAAATTAATAATTTTTGACCATCAGTGCAATCCAAACTCCATCAGGACCTGTTACCCATGACCCAGGTGATACTTTTGGATCGTTTTACTTTCATCTCTACACAGCTGAACCTGCTCTGGATCTGACTGCCCTTAAATCATATCTGTCAGAGCTTAACCTACTTTTGTTGACTGGGGAGGACGCAGAATGCCTTTAGATACCACTTACTTAGAACTTAAAGAGGCTATGAACTCAATGCAAAGAGCAAAATCGCCAGGCCTCGATGGTCTGCCTCCGGAGTTGTTCCTAGAATTTTATGATATATTTTTGGGCCACTTCTCTTAGATTCTCTTAATTAGGCTCTGGACAATGGCTCCTTTCATCGCAACCAAAATAGATAAATTTATATCAGTATCGCTTAAAAAAGGCCAGGTTGCCATTGACAACCATTTTGAGAAATTGGCAACCAATTCTTGGCCTTTGGTTGCCATCATTGGAAACTAGGGATGGGAATTGAGAACCAGTTGCAGTTCAGAATCAGTTCTAAATTGTCCAATCCATCAGAATCGTATGCCTCAGAGCTGGTCAATTCCTTTTATCAATGCCGGTCACGCTAGTTTCACGCCTCTCCTCTGTCTGCTCTCTGTGTTTCACCGACGGTGGGGATGACCACACAGACGGAGCAGAGACAGGTGAAGAAAAACATCACTCGAGTTGACGGCAACTCATTACCTTACGTAATTCTGAAATTCAACTGTGGTGTTCTGTCGGGAGATGTAGTGACTTAAACCAACAGTGATTAAGAAAAGTATAACTAATATGTAATTTGTTAAGCTATAAGTAAAGGAAAAGGCTGCTAGCCGCTAGGTTAATTCATGCAGTGTAAAATGCCATAGGCTTAAGCTAATAATGATGACTGATTTTTTTGTCAATGAACCTTGACAGTTATTACTCCCCCCTCGCGGCCAGACTGCCCCCCCAAACCAAACTCCCTTTAAGAAATATGACATACAGTATTAACAATTCCTTAGCACACCTCTAGAAACATAAGATAAAAGTCTTAGTCAATTAGGCATCAATATAATCCATAAAGATAAACTGCATTTCAATACAAACTTTACATTTTGTTGCCTCAACAACTTACCAGCATCTGTGTTTCTCTGAGGTATATTTTAGTGGGAGAAGACTGTGGGAATGACAGGCGAACAGTTTTAAAAATTAAGATTTCGCAAAAAAATAACTGCTGGTTGGTGAATCAGATACACGCCAAATTAAACACCAACTCATAACACTGTTAATTCACCATCGTGTGTGTGTGTGTGTGAGAGAGAGAGAGAGAGAGAGTATTTGAGTATCCGTTACCAAAGTATCTACCCGTTTTGCTGCTTCCCGTTTGGTGCTGGAGAGATGCGCAGAGAGTAAAAGTCTAAAAAAAGTTTTTAGGACAGCGAGGTTTCATTTGACACTGGGAAACGAGAGTATTAATACTAAATGTGTCAGTCTATGGTCAAACCGTGTTTGTCTACTTACTTTTCTGTGACTTGCTGTTCAGCTCTGATCTCCAGCTGTGTGCATTCAGCAGAACCGTAAACCACGCCCTGCCCTGCTGCTCCCCTCCCTGCTAATCTGCACTCAGACCCAGAGCTGAGCGGCTCACTGTTTATTCAAAGTTTATTAAATGTGTCATGTGTTCAAATTGCACCAAATTCGACACTGCACTCCCTCGCGTCCTCAGCAATTCACCCACCACGGTTTAAGTCAATCGGATGAATGGTTCTCGAGATATGCAAAGGACAGACATACAGACAGATTCCTTGCTTTATAGTTAGAAGCAACTGCATAGTCTTTCATTAGACCCTGTTGTAATGTAAACAAACCATGTCAGAATCAGAATCAGAATCAGAAATACTTTATTGATCCCCGTAGGGAAACTCTTTGTTACAGTAGCTCGTCTTTACGTCAGTGCACACAGGAGAAAACGATATTATACACTATAAACAGGTCAGAAATAAATTAAGTAACATGTTGGTATAAGTATAAGATAAACTAAGTGTCAAGTACCAAGTGGGTTTACTGGTAGATGGTGAAGTACAGTATAAATACAATGTCACTAATTATGTAATAAATAATAGTAAAAGCGGAGGTGCATGTTCTGTCGAGAGTAATTGAGGTATATCCGTAACAGTAAATAAGAAAAACTAACAAGGAAAACTAATATTGCACTTGAGTAGTAAACAGAATATTGCACAATTATTATTAATTATGGCGGAGATGTAATGCTCAATGTCCAGTTTAGTGACCTAGGGTCAAACAGACTAATCCTTAGAGGAGGAGTTAAATAGTTTGATGGCCACAGGCAGGAATGACTTCCTGTGGCGCTCTGTGGTGCTCTTTGGTGGGATGAGTCTTCCGCTGAAGGTGCTCCTTTGTTTAGCCAGCACGTCATGGAGCGGGTGGGAGACACTGTCCAAGATGGCGTGTAGTTTGGCCAGCATCCTCCTCTCTGACACCACCGCCAGAGAGTCCAGCTCCACCCCCACAATGTTACTGGCCTTACGGATCAGTTTGTTCAGTCTGTTTGCGTCCGCTACCTTTAACCTGCTGCCCCAGCATGCAACAGCATACAGGATAGCACTGGCCACCACAGACTCATAGAACATCTTCAGCATTGTCCGGCAGATGTTGAAGGACCTCAGCCTCCTCAGAAAATAGGCGGCTCTGGCCCTTCCTGTAAACAGCCTGAGTGTTCTTGGTCCAGTCCAGTTTATTATCCAAGTGTACTCCCAGGTACTTGTAGTCCTCCACAATGTCCACACTGACCCCCTGGATGGAAACCGGGGTCACTGGTGCCTTGGCCCTCCGTAGATCCACAATCAGCTCCTTTGACTTTGTCGCATTGAGCTGCAGATGGTTCTGCTCGCACCATGAAACAAAGTTCCCCACCACAGCCCTGTACTCCGTCTCATCACCACGCTGATACATCCCACCACAGCAGAGTCATCAGAAAACTTCTGAAGGTGGCAGGACTCTGTGTGGTGGCTGAAGTCCGTGGTGTAGATGGTGAAGAGGAAGGGAGAGGACAGTCCCTGAGGGGCCCCAGTGTTGCTGACCACGCTGTCTGACACACAGTGCTGCAGGCGCACATGCTGTGGTCTGCCAGTCAGGTAGTCCACAATCCAGGACACAAGGGGCGTCCACCTGCATCGCTGCCAGCTTCTCCCAGCAGGGCAGGCGGATGGTGTTGAAAGCACTGGAGAAGTCAAAAACATGATCCTCACCGTGCTTGCCGGCCTGTCCAGGTGGGTGTGGATGCGGTTAAGCAGGTAGATGATGGCGTCCTCAACTCCCAGTCGGGGCTGGTAGGCGAACTGAAGGGGGTCCAGGAGGGGTCTGACGATGGGCCGCAGCTGTTCCAGCACTAGTCTCTCCAGGGTCTTCATTATGTGGGAGGTCAGTGCCACGGTCTGTAGTCCTTGGAGCCACTGGGACGTGGCGTCTTGGCACAGGAGCGAGGCAAGATGTCTTCCACAGAATGGGGACCCTTTGAAGACTCAGGCTCAGGTTGAAGACGTGTTGAAGGACTCCACAAAGCTGGGGGCACAGGCTTTTAGCACCCAGGGCTAACGCCATCGGGGCCTGCAGCCTTGTTCGAGTGGAGCCTCATCAGCTGTCCTCTCACCTGGTCAGCAGTCAGGCACACAGCAGAAGTTACAGGTGGGGAAGGGGGGGAGTCGTCGGTCTGGAGAGGGCCGTTAGCCTGATGGGGAGGGGGGAGCAGAGTACTCAGAGGAGATTGAGGGCCGACAGCAGCTGAGTTAGAGGGGGGATGACCAGGAGCCGGTGTGTCGAATCTGTTAAAGAACAGATTCAGTTCGTTGGCCCTGTCCAAGCTGCCTTCAACTCCTCTGCTGCCAGTCGGTCTGAAGCCAGTGATGGTCTTCATGCCGCTCCAGACCTCCCTCATATTGTTCTGCTGGAGTTTCCGCTCCAGCTTCCTCCTGTACTTCTCTTTGGCCTCCCTGATTTTCACCTTCAGGTCGGCCTGGATTGCCCTCACCTCCTCCCTATTACCATCAGTAAAGGCCCTCCTCTTGGCATTTAGAATGTCCTTGATGTCTTTGTTACCCACGGTTTGTTATTTGGGTAACAATGGACCGTCTTGGTTGGGACATTGCAGTCCACACAGAAGTTAATGTAGCCAGTGATGCACTCAGTGAGCCCGTCAATGTCCTCTCCATGAGGCTCACAGAGTGCATCCCAGTTTGTCACTTCGAAACATTCCTGCAGTGTCTCATAGGCCTCCCTGACCATCTCCTCACTGTCCTTGTGGTGCAGGCTGCCTTTTAACTAGAGGCACATAGCAGGGTTTAAGGTGAACCAGGTTGTGGTCTGACCTACCCAGAGGGGGGAGGGGAGAAGAGCTGTATGCATCCTTAACGTTAGCATACAGCAGGTCCAGTGTCCTCTCCTCTCTAGTAGGACAGCTCACATACTGGGTGAAATTAGTCAGTGTTGTTGAAACACTGACATGGTTGAAATCACCGAGATTAAAATGAGTGCACTCGGGTGTTGAGTCTGTAGATGTGCTATGGCAGTGTGAATGGCGTTGCGCCGATGCCGGGTTAGCAGAGGGGGATGTAAACAGCCACAACAATGGCATGTGAAAATTCACGTGGCAGATAATATGGCGAGTCCCACAGCTAACAGTTCAATGTCCGGGCTACAGATACTCTGCTTGATGGTAATGTGACCAGGGTTACACCATCTGTTGTTAACTAGAACAGCAAGCCCACCGCCTTTCCGCTTACCGCTCCCGGTGTGATCCCTGTCGGCCCGAACAGTCTGAAAGCCGTCGATGGAAGCGTTATGGTCCGGGATATCCTGGTGTAGCCATGTCTCAGAGAAGCACATCAAGCTACACTCACGGAACTCCGTCTGACTCCGGGCTAACGCCGTTAGCTCGTCCATTTTATTCGCCAGCGATCTCACGTTGCCCATGACGAGAGAAGGCAGACACGGCTTAAATCTCCTATTCTTAAGTCTCTTTTGTCTGCACCCCTCTCTCTTCCCTCGCCGCTTCGTTCCACCTCTGCATCCTCGGTGTGTCCTCCTCCAGATCTCAGCGGGGACATCGGTTGTCCTGGGCGCCATGCTGCCCGGCTTCAGCGCGATCAGCTGTTCCCTGGTATAAACAATGCGGCCAAACAGCTGATCTGCAGCGGTGCCCCGACCGAGTAGCAGAAGAAGAAATTCCACGGCGAAAAAAAGTACAAAAACACTTTCTACCCTCATTTTCGCAAAGGCGTAGTTTAAATTACACTTACACACAAGTTACAAAAGTTTGGAAGAAAAAGTAAAGTTAAAAGTTGGAAAAAGTAAGACGACGAGACGGAGCTACAGCAACAGGCAGCATGCGGGCTGGCGCATGCGCACTATTCCTGAACATGTACCTATCAGCTGTATGCTGATGTATGTTGTTCTCCATTTTATCCACCAAATACCGTTTGTTTTTCTTCCTTCTCTACCACTGGACCCACACACACAGAATTGTGAGCCTCTAGGGGTAGCCCTTCAAACAAACACATGTACACCATAATCCCATTAGGGAGAGAAAGTGCTCTGTCTCACTCTCCATCTGTCAATACTCCCTCTATCTCACCCACCCCTTCCTCTCCCCCTCCATCCACTGTCAATGCCAGTCAATACACTGCTATCTCAACTCACTTTTGAATTCGAATTCAAACAGGTTTTACTGCAGCCACGGGCAATCAGTGTCCAACAATAGCAGCAGAGAGCTCAATAACTCAACACTGTGTCAGATTCATTTTGGGGCACAAAGTGATGGAGGCCACATGCTGTTCTCACTGCACTGCTGTTCTCTCAGCACTGCTGCTACTTTTCCACTGTACAGCCTGTCAATATTCCCTCATAGCTTTGTCTATTTTTTCCTCCTTCTATCCTCCTCTCCATCCTCTGTCTACCCACCCCTCCTCTCAGCCCTTTGCCCTTTGCCAGCCCACAGACAAGCTAACAGCCAAAGATTAGAGTTGCGCCACTTCTACAAATTATTCCACTCGTGACACAGATGAAATATGACATGCAACTGACATGAAGTATCTGCATTGGCAGACTGCAAGTGCAAGGGTTTTTGTAGAGGGAAATCAACATTTATAATAATAAACTTTTTTTAATGAAAAAATGGTATTGGACAGTCAAGGTCATCCATCTCAAGTATGATGAAAAGAGGCAATTCAATGGTATCATTTGTTGGGCAGGAGTTAGGCTACTTCAGAAGTCTGAAGAGGTCAAAACTAATTAAAACATTTAAATAAAAATTATTTTTATTTTAGCAAACTTTGAGTGCCAGCGATAGCAAAACTGTATAAAATATCAAAAATCCGAAAAAGTCCAGAGATGTTCTGTACCAAATTTGGGGACGATTGCTCAAAATCTGTAGGAGTAGAGAAAAAACACATCTAGATGCAAATGGACGTGACTTATATGGATAGATTCGTCTGGACCATAGACTGAATATAAAAATGGAGTGAAGCCAAAAAATCTCAATCACCTGGCTGTAGCATAGGTCATATACCCCGCCCCCTCCATGTTATCAGATGGTACATGTGCCAAACTGCAAAGTACACGTGAAATACATTTTTCCCAAAGATGGTTTCTGTCATTTTAGGTAGTTCTTACCACGCGGATGTATGTTCAAATGTTCAGTTTGGTTTTAATTAGTTATTTGATGTTATAAAAAGGGGGTTTCATGTCATGATTGACAGCTGAGGCCTGAATGCGATTGAGTCGGGCGAGTGAATGGGTTGGACCTCGTTACAGCGGCTCCAACCCAGATCACAACTGCGCAAGTTCTGGCTACAAATGACATCACCAGCGCAAGATGGCAGCGCCCATATCCAGTGGGAGGAAGCTGAGACTAGATCTGTTTTTTCACTAGTCATCCTACAAATTTTGAACAATCATCACAACTGGGACAGAACATTTCGGGACAAAGCCGGAAAAAGTTACTTTTTCGGATGTTTGATATTTCATACAGTTTTGTTAAGCAGTTAGAAACAGAATAGGCTACAATTAGCTGATAATTAGCCTGATCAGCCACTGTCAGTAATCAGTACAAATACACATTTGACTGTAAACCATTAATCAAATCAATAACTAACCGCAGTCAACGTCAGACAACCTTATCATACTTTAGCAGTTACCTAGTGTTTCTGTAGTGGTGACAAAACGTAAAAAAAAAATATACATACAGTATTAGCAGTTTGAAGAGCATGTTCTTTTAATTTGAGAGCATGACTTATTGGTTTCGTTCAGATTTTGTAATGCTTTCCCTCAAAACCCTGCCCTCGCACTCAAATTAAATGTGTCATGTGTTCAAATTGCACCAAATTCGACACTGCACTCCCTCGCGTCCTCAGCAATTCACCCACCACGGTTTAAGTCAATCGGATGAATGGTTCTCGAGATATGCAAAGGACAGACATACAGACAGATTCCTTGCTTTATAGTTAGAAGCAACTGCATAATCTTTCATTAGACCCTATCTGGTAAAAGGCCGTATCTTTCAAACTCTACACCTCCAGTTTGTAATGTAAGCTTTCTGTTAAAAATTGTAGTTTCCAAGCCCAAGCTAACACAACCATTGTGACATCCCTATGACATTGGTGTTAGTTTCTCAGACTTGGCCAAGTTCCTCCAGAGCCACAGAAGATATTGTACAACTGTTTTCACAGGCTGAGAAAAGCTCCTCATGACAGGTCAACTGATTTTGATGTGCAAAATCATAAAATCTCATTAACTTCAAGTGAACTTACATTGAAATTGCTTGGGGAGGGATTTCTTCAGGGCCAGACAGAGAGAAGGAATAATTACAGTGACCAATAACTATTTCAATGTACTGTACACATGAGCAAGTAAGTATTGTTTTAAAACAGATTTGAAAAATTGTGAACCTATCCTTTAACCACCCAAACAGGACTGGATAGGATCATTTAAAACCTCTTAAAAAGGGACAGTTCACCCCAAAATACACATTTTACCTTTTACCTATATTGCTATTTGTCCATCTAGATTGTTTGTTTAGGACAATTTTCTTTCTACCAATAGTTCTTACATGAAACTGCTCACAACATGGTCTGTGGATTATCTTGAGTAACCAGGTCATGATTTCTGGACAGAGACATTGCTGTTGAGTTTTTCAAATGTTTTTCTTTGGCGCTTCGACCACCACAAGCTGAGTATCATATAGTCCCATTACATTCAAAAATGCAGACATCTCTATGGCCGATATCTCCAAAACTCTGCAACTCATACCAAAACAATCTAGATTGATAAATAGCACTACAGGTAATAGGAAAATATGTATTTTTGATTTTGGAGTGAACTGTCCCTTTAAGCCCTAGCCCTATTTCTAAGAAGAAGAAGAAAAAGGAGATTTTGATGTTCACACAGACACAGGGTCTTGCATGCAACTAACTATCCTCTTTTCTAACCTGGCACCGTTTATCCTACCCAATTAACACATACACTTAAATTAAACACTCACACATCAAACTAACTGAACTGGTGTTACCTCCGGTGGTCCGGCTAGTGCTCTGCTGTCGGCTCCAGGGAATGGCCAGCCTGGGAGCCAGGTGGTTTGATGGTGGGTCCATGGTGTAGAGGACGGAGTTGGAGAATAATCAGATTCTGTAGAACGGGTGAACCATGAATCGCCAATCGACGATCACTCTCAGGATGCACTGGGCCTCTTCCGCTGATGATGACGAGTAGATGCGCCCTTTCCCTTTTAAACGCCAGCATGGCGATTCCCTGAGTTGAGTGGTGGGTGTGTGTGTGACGCAGGGGCGTGTGTGCTTAAAAAATTCTACCTTATGTGTTTCCAGTTGTGTATATCCCATAAAGATATAGCTCTCACAGTATTATGACGTTTTTATTTATGTTTTTTTAATTAGAAACAGGGGTAAGTGTACTGTAAGGATATGGGAAGCATATTTTGATACTCTATTATGATATCTTTATTTAAGTTTTCAGGGGTAGCATATATCCCCTATCAAATAATGCTCCCACTACAGAATCATTTTATATTACGCCACTACTCACTCCATGTATGCTGTAAGAATTTGGGGAGCATGTAGAAATACTATTATTCTATTATAATAGCTCTATAGGATTTCAGGGAGTTGTGGGTCATGCGCAGAACTGGTAAGCAGCA
The DNA here is from genome assembly GCA_027580175.1 of Siniperca scherzeri. Taxonomy (NCBI): domain Eukaryota; kingdom Metazoa; phylum Chordata; class Actinopteri; order Centrarchiformes; family Sinipercidae; genus Siniperca; species Siniperca scherzeri. The sequence continues at coordinate 2,334,251 of CM050859.1, forward strand.
CGTCTCAATAGGTAGCACATATCGACAGAACACCAGTTAAAACAAGAAAGTGATGGTAGATTTTGTAATCCACCAGCCACAGTGGCAGGTGGTCAAAAAAAGTAAATTTCCAACACTGCTCCTCACTCCTCCTAACCGGTCGCAAGCAATCAACAACTGCTAGGCTAAAAACAAGGCTTACCTAATCTGTTGTAGGCCGCATTCAAAAATTGATTTCCATACAAACTTGAACCGGAGCATTTGCAGATTAATTCCATACCCAATATGTTATGATTCACTAAAATTAGACACGATATGAGATTAATAAATCCCCGTTTTCGTAATCTTCACCACCATCTTGACTGGAAGGAAGCGAGCCTGCTGTACGTCACCGCTATGCGTCTGTGTGGTCACCATATAGAAGAGGTCAAGATCCGCTAGTAACAAATACAACGTGCAGCCTTGATTGTTCTTTGCGATCTGCCACTATTGGGAAAGCATTAATCCCAATCTCCCGATCACATATTTTTACTAAATATCGGCCAATAACGATCAGCAGCCAATCGATCTGGGCATCCCTCACTGTAATCTCACACCTGTGCTTTGGATCTGTGGGGGACACAGGTTATAGTGAGGTCTGTGGGTGGTATCCATGGAACATTACAATCACCTCAGTTTAACCCACTGGCTTACTGGATGGTCTCAGCATCAAAGTCTACAAGAACTCAACAAATTTTCTGATACATAACAGTTGGGACCACTGGCACTCCACCATTTGAATTAATACAATTTGTGATACTTTAACTGAACATTTATTAGGAGACTGCATGCTCTTTTGTTCTGTAAACAAAGGAGAGCCATTGAACTCAGTCTCCCACAATCCTCCCCCTATGGACCCAGTTTTCATCAATAAAAGGGTCAGCGGCCATTGTTCCCTCTCTCTCTTCTCCAGGAACTCTTTTCCTCCTGACTTCATCTATAGCACTGCACAGCTGCCCTCTCAGTGTGGCCTTTCTGGAGCAGACGCACAGGACAACTGAACTCTCTCTCTTACAGCAGCGACGCAAGGGCCTGCCTAAGATTTCTGCAACAGTGGTTAGCGCCAACGCCTACTACACAAAGTCTGCCAGCTAACTTTAAGAAGTGACTGTAAGGAGAACAACAGACAGAGCGACCGGTTCCTCCATCTGCACAGACAGACTGCACAGCAAGGACTTTCTTTATTCAGAACCAACATTCTTCCCTGCCTGGCTAATCCAACGGAACCGCCAGAAAATAAAGGAGGACCGCAAAGCCACTTCTTCTTTCAGCGATATATCGTGCATCCCTAGTAATTACAGTGACAACTGTTACTGTAGATAGCAGTCCAAACTAGGTTGACTCTTAAAGCAATAAACAAAGGGTTTGGGAGACTAGCCGGAAGTTGGACCAAGTCTGTTCTAGTCTGGATCAGTTGGTATTCTTGGAGATAAAATCATACAGTGTGTTGTTATTAATGAGCTCAACTCCACCAGGTATTAACATGTGTTCTGCGTGTGGATCAGGAGAAATACATGCAGGTGTAAATGCGCGCAGAACAAGTAACATTAGCCTAGTTAGCAAGGCTCGCTAAAAGTACCCTCTGGATGCCTTTAGCTGTCTCTGTCATGTATCCAGCCATCAAGTACCTGATGGTGACTAGACAGTTTATCTTTACTTTTCCCAACATGTAAAAACTCTGACGGTTTTCTTTTTTCCCCAACATTGAGACGCGCTGCTCTGATGAATAACTGCAATGCAAATGTACAATGTGATAAATAGATGGATCAGGTGACAGATCAATCACCTGCTGAGCTTAATCAAACAGAACACATCTCATCACACACATCTTGTTAGTGTCCTAACACATCTCATCTTATTATCAGTGTAGTTACTAGACAACAGTAACAATTGCCTCACTCATTCATTATGTGGCCTTGGCTCTGTGACGTAGCTCCACTCATTTCCCTGAAGCTTAATAAACGTAATATTTCATGAAAATGTAATGATCTCTTTTTATGTTAGCAGAGGCACTCTTTTTGTGGGAAAATATGTATTAAAGATATACTGTTTCTAGTCCCTTGTGTGGGTCAATCTTCAAAAGCGCTGGATCCTACATTTCCCATAATGCAACTCAACTGTGACTTTTGTTTGACCCTCTCAGTCTGGTAAACACCCACGTCTGTCAAACTCCACACCTGCAGGCGTAAGGCAGACTTATCCTTAAATCCTAACCCTGATATAAGGTTGTCACTAGGGTTGAGCTAGTACTTGACTGAAACAAGTATCCGGTACAGATAATGCACTTTTTACGAGTATCATGGGAGTAAAATAAATGTAAATAGTGATCTTTTGATCAAAAACATTGCTCTGAAGCTCAATTCTGTGGCTGTTCTGTAAATAGTTTTCTAATAAATATAGCAACTTCTGATCAACCCATATTAATTTCAGGCTGAAATTAACAACTTCAGGTTAGTCCCACCCACTTTTAAGCCCTGCCCATTTCGAGTACGGATACGAATACAGATAATTTAGTTGGTTAAACACATATAGTGGTGTACTCGCTCATCCCTAGTTGTCACAATACCAGAATTTTAAACTTTTATAAAATACTAGCATACTGTGGTGTTAAAAAGTGTTTGCCCCCTTCCTGATCTCTTTGATTTTTTTGTATGTTTGTCAAACTTAAATGTGTCAGATCATCAAACAAATTTAAATATTAGTCAAAGATAACACAAGTAAACACAAAATGCAGTTTTTAAATGAAGGTTGTTATTATTATTATTCAGTATTGCCTTGTTAACGCATCGTAAAAACACACTTCCTTCAAACTTGATAGAAACAAAGTAAAATTCACCAAAACCACCTTAGTTGGTCTTTCCACTGTTCCAAAAAACAATCATCAACTCTGGTTTGATGGAAATAAATCCTTAATTCACAGAGTTAGATGTGAAAAATATTCTGGCTCTACAGCTGTCGCTACCTCTCTGATGCCCGACCTCCCCCTCGTTCCTCTCCCGCTTAACACCTCTGTCTCTGCTTGAACCTGCTGTGACTTTGTCGTCCCCGGAGTCATCAAACTTGCCTTCGTCTGTCCCAGTCCGACCGTGTTCACTGGGAGGCCCGCTCACCTGGCTCCGGTATCCAATCCCTCTCAGCCATCCAAAGCTCCTGTGCTAGAACCACCAAGTTAGCTGCACAGCTAACTGAGCTAATTTCAACAACAATATCATCACTTTCTGCACTCACTCTACACTGTTTCTGTTGTTGTTGTCACGTGTCAATGATGCAACCAAACAACACCTGTTAAATGATTAGCTGTTTGCGTGTCACTCATAGCACACTCCATAATCAAGGGATATGATAGGCTGTTCATGAGTCGCGGCGCATTCGTTATGTGTTTTCATGGCAGTTTGCATCTAATGCATTTAAGTGAAACTATCGAACAGTCTATCGAACATTTTTCGTATTGCTATTGATGAAGTGTGTATTACCGGTACATATTGCTATCATTTTATCGTGCAAGCCTAAGGCCTACACATTCTTTGTCATTATTATTGCTTTTAGTATTTTTTTTCCTCTAATGTTGCTTCACTTGTAAACATAGTGCAGAGGTCCCCGTGACTGTTAATTGAAGAAACAAGGCAATGCGTAGTGAGTGTGTGGGTGAGCGAGAGACATTGTGATGGTGACTGCACTCAGAGCATACAGGTGTGTTGGCGATCGGAGCAGAGGGAAAGGTTAGCTGTGAAGTCGTCTACAGGCAGTAAATATACAGTGTAGGTTACAGTTTGTCCATGAATAAACGCTGCAGCTCCTCAATGCCCAAGACGTTTCCGTGTCTTGCTTCCCAGCTGCTGGGTAAAAGTGAAGGTGGTTAGCCCCGAGGTTGGCATCAGCTTCAGCTCTGGAGGAAAACAATGTTTTCCCTGTGCTTCCCGACCACGGTCTGAAAGCTGCAGCAGGATCGGTTAATATTATTCATAAATTACCTCATTAAGCCGATCATATGATTATAAAAAATATTTTAAATACTGCACTTTCAGTTACGAGATTTTACTCGCCTGGGGGGGGGCGTTTAAATCATGATGTTACGATGGTAGAGGGCTCAGTAGTCGACGGCTGTCAGCCATCGGCGCAACCCTAGTGGAGATGGGGTCATAGTGTGAGTTGGCTTTGTAGCACAACACAGTGTTTAAATAGTAATAATAATGTAAAATCTCAGTAAGACATGCATGTATTGTAAATATTTCAGCAGGCTGTATTCACCATCATTTTCCATTCTACCATTATAACTTCCCAGTGTTAGTAATGGCTCTTCAGTCAGCGTTTTACAAACTACAAGCCTGAGGGTGTCTGACCAAAGTACTGATGGAAGCTAGATTTTTGTTCAGCCCCCCCACCCTCAGCACACAGCTCACAGTCGTGTTGAATACCTGGTCTCTTTATGTCCCCAAGCAGGAGATGCTAGAGAGAACACGAGTATATGGCAGCAGTTTGGTGGCTCAAGCATGGTGATATGAATATTTCAACCATGTGCTGCTGGCATAACCCATAAGCTAGCCTCAGTGCCCCACCCTACTGCTGGGATCAAATGTCAAGCTGGCTGCCAGACATGTAGACGCGTGCAGTGTGGAGCCGTCATGTGTGGGATGATAGATGTTGTATGTCAACAACATTTTTCAGGATGGTCTCAAGTTCAGCGCTGACTATTAAAAGTAATTAGGTACAGTAAGATTCTTAAAAAACATCAGCTACTGATGTACCTCATTTTGCTCATCAGTTCTTCACTGACTTCAGTATTTCTTTTATTTTGTGAATAAATGGCCAAAATATTTCCACTGCAACCACAAAGACTTTAAGGAGAATTCATATTAACAGCTTCTTTTAAGAGCTATTAATTAGTGGCCATGTTCAACAATCACGCTGGGAGAAAATCACAGAAGAAGCGCACGTAATTTCTCCACTCACAGTGGACAGTGAACAGACTGGAATGCAATGCAACCACAACACATGCTGAGATTTGAGTTTGGACAGCAGCTGCAATCAGACATACATTAACCTACACAATCTATTTACAGTATATGCATATATGACCAACATGAGTGCAAACATCAAATTCACTGAAGGTTGTTGAAAGGCATCCTGGAAAATCACATCACTAACTTAGGACCAGAAAAACATGACAGTTTGAGTAAAAGTGGTATCACCAAAAAACAAGTTATGACGCTTAAAAGGTATTTTCACACCAAGTTAAAATTTATGTGTGATATATCTGCAGAAAACCAAGCAGTGTTTCTTTTGCTTCTTGCAAACCAAAGATGCAAATAAGTACACTGGGAAGAGGTGTAACTTTTGGAGTTGTGAGGTTTCTTGCAAAATTCTGCTGTCAGGAAAAAATCTTTTCACTAATAAAACAAAAATGTAACAAATAAAAACATTATGGTCCTGTCTCAAACACATAGTCCGTTGGTGAAACCTTCCACTCGTCACCTTGACAAGATAGACTGAACCCACATCTTTCTTTTTCTTTTTGTTAAGAGGCACAAAAAGCTCATCATCGCTGCTAGAGTTTGAAGACTCCATTGCTGACAATTGCATAAAAAGATAGAACATGACGAATTTTATCTGAGACTTGCTGTGCACTGTCCCTGTGTGAAATTTAAGCACACACATTTTTTGCATTTTTGCATCAGAATTTCGGGTTCAGACCTTGTGTTGTTTAGTCAGAAAAATGACTGATGATTCAGGATATTAGCGGCGGGGGGGGAGGGTAAAGCCTAGGGAGCGTGGATTATATGAATCATTACAGCCATCCAACGATAAACCAACACCAAGTAATTGTCACTTGGAATAAATGTGTAAACAATCTTGCTTCATTTTCTGGTTCCGGAGGTGACCATTGACCATCAATAAAAAATTACTGGGAAGTAGACTGGGCATTTTTAAGAGCAACATTTCCTTTTTTCCTCAAAGTCTGTTGTTTTATTTTGATGCTGTTACAATACTCCCAAGGAGGCATGGTCCCATTCTTCTTGACCACGAAGTAAGGCCAGGTATGGTTTGAAAATGTTCAACACTAGTGCTGATACAATACCTGAGTCTTTGTACCGATACCAAACAATTTTCTACATACCTGACTTCGAGAGACGTCAGTAAACATGTTTTTCTCCAAGTTCTCGAATGTTAAATGTTGTCTAACAGGGCTCCAGACTAACCTTTTACATTGAGGTGCACCAGGACATAATTTAGGTGCACCCAATAATACATTTTAAGCGTTACCTTTTTGTCAGTTCCCATACACATTGGTAATTTCTTTTTAGTTACCCCGTAACTAAATGTAACAAGGGGAGAACTACCACCGCATATACTGTAACTATAAATTCTCTTCCTCCCAAGCGTCCAGATTATTGCTCAGTAGGTCACATACCCTGTAATAACAGAATAGGTACCCGGTAGTTAAAAAATAACTACAGTATAAGTTCTTTGTAAGATCCCAAATTGTTACCCCCTTATTCCACAACTTCACATCTTGTTACCCAGTGCCTACGTGTATGTATCGGTACGTACCCTACTAGTACACCGTTAGTACAAAAGACTACACCGTAACTCCGGTGCAATTATGCTGTACATTGTGGGCTGTAATTTTAAGCGTTAGCTTTTAGTTTTGATGCTTAAATGTCCCACGATATGCTGTGACATTAGTGCGCGCATGAAAACGTTTAAAATGACTGCCAACAGCCTCTGTAATCATTAAAGTAAATCATTAATGAAAACACTCGTACATCAATAAAACACACAAAGAAATCACCTATTACAGAAAAAAGTCTGCAGTGCATGAGACACAACGTGTCAACCGAAACCCTGATCTTTCCCTAACCTTGACCTTTTGTTAAATCAGGAACTATCTGAACAAAGAGTTTAATTATGAATCTGTCCATACGTTCAATGTACTTAGGTTTAAATACTCCACATTTTCGTCGGTACCAAAAAAGTATTGAGGTTCAATATTCAAGTGCTCCACATTTAGTTTTTTTAGAGCTGCAAATAATGATTATTAATCATTTTTACGATTCATCGATCAATCATTTTGTCTATCAAATCTCATTAAATAGTGAACAATTTCCAACAGATAGAGCCCAAGATGATGTCTTCAAATGTCTTGTTTTGTCTGACCAACAGTTCAAACCCCAAAGAAATTCAGTTTACAATGATGTAAAACAGAGAAGAGCAGCACGTTCTCACATTGGTGAAGACTGTTGATTGATAAATTACTTTAACCAATAATCTGTTATCAAAATTGTTTATTATGTTTCTGACCACTGACTAATTGATTAATTGAATAATCCTTTCAGCACTTTAGGTTAATTCATTAACCTCGACCTTTAACCTAAGCCACCAAGATATCAGCATGGTCATTGTTACCTCAAAATGCAGTTATTCCTGTGGATTTCCTTTTCTCTTCAGTCTGAGTGCAACCAATGTATAACCTCGTGGTAAAAAATGAACAGAAACAGGCGTTCAGAAACAGGCTCTGGTGTGATGCTTTTTGTCATCAAAATCACAAACAGGCCACTGCTTGTCCAAGTCCATTAATGCATTCAGAAGCCATTATCTCCACAGTGGACCCTCCAAGCTGATAATATCTTGACCCACTTCTACAACATCTGATCACAAGACCAAATGCTATCTCATCAGTCATTAATTATTACTGCACTTGTGAATGATGATAGTGCATTTTGACCAGATCAATGGGTTGAGTTAAGTAAGCCTCTGATCTGTGTGCTAGGACTCTGACAAACATGCCTGGATTTGTATAATGCTCCAGAGCCCACAGGGCTTTTACATGAGGCCAAATGACCCCTGCCACACAAATTTAACAGCCATCAATTATTAACTCAGGTTTATGAGCTTGCTTGCTGCTGGGGAGAAACTGTCATTGTCTATATTCAAGATGAGGCCCACACCCTCACTTTAAATGCAATACACTTTATTAAAACTGTACATTTTTCCATCTTGTGCTTTGTGCAGACTGCGGAGAGAGAGCAGCTGCGCACACGCCCCTTGGATCGGGGTGTGGGGTGCCAGGTTGCGGTGACAGATGGTTTTCATATGTTTTCATCATAAAGTTTGAGGGCCATGCAAGTTACGGGAGTTTCCCGGGAGAAACAACAAAACGGGAGGGCGCCGGGAGACGGCCTTTAAATACGGGAGAACCCCGGGGAAAACGGCAGTGTCGGCAGCTATGGATCCAATAAACCAAGCAACTATTAACCCAGTACAAACTGGACTTTTGCCGTCGCTCTCTCCACCAGTGGGAGATTATGGCGAACAGTGAGGAGTAGTTCTGGAAATGGACATTTTACTACACTAACTTCGTTCACTGACAGGTTATATGACTGCTGAATTTCCCACAGGGAACTACCGATTCAAACATGTCTGTTACGGTATGTGTTATCAAATACGTGCATTTGCCAGTAAGCAAGTTCATATCAAATCGAAAGATCTATGAGGGCATCCGGTGCTGATTTTCGTCTACGCGCGACTGGGAGTGCAGGCTATTTGTGCGTCTTGTCAACTACAGGGCTAAATAAGATGGTTTTAGAAAGCTAACAGAATGGTGCCACACTTCTGCATTTCCAATGCCTCCTCTCATGGGAGGCGCCTCCATCAATCATGAGGATGAGGGATGCTGCGAGGGGGGGTTTGGATAACCTTGCTAGCCAAGCACCAACCCACACTGATAATGGGTCCCTAGGTGTGTTTGCTGCTAGCATCCGGCTGAAAGAGCAGGTTAGCTGCATTCCAGTAAAGAGACGGCAATTTAGACCGACAGGTGCAACAGCATCATCATCCAGCCGTACACAGCCTGCTTCTACCGCTCCTTCCACCTTGACAAATATCCAGAGAAAAATGCCCAAGCCAACAACCAACAACCCGTGAGCGGACAGAGAACAAGCCTGAATTCATAGATGTGTTTTTCATGATGAAAATTGTTGAATCGTGTAAGCGATTAAGTGGCAAGCTAGCTTACACCCGCTTCAGCACAGCGACCGAACGAACCACTGTTAGCCTCGTCGCTGGGCTGGCTGCCTCACTCTGCTCTGAGATGGGACATCGAATAAAACACAGCATGTATGTTGTTAGACTCACCTCTCTGCCATTTTGGCGACAGTTCTTAAAATCCGTTTAGAATAAATCCCACAACGAATCCCATGTTGCCGAAATTGCGTTCGCCGCAGTCAACGAGTCACTCCTTCCAGACCAGTGTCAAGTTCTCATCAATATCGAACTCCACATCCGATCATTACCTTCACAATAAAAGCTTCTCACCAATCGTGTCAATGTGGCACCTATTTTGGAAATATAAAAGTACCACAGAAAATATAAATGAGATTCGGTACACTCGTTTTATATGTCACGCACTCATAGTCATATAGAGATACAGGACTGATAAAAAAGAAAACATTATGAAACCTATAGGCTAATACAAAATAACAAATCAGTACCTTGAAAAACCTAATTTAATCATTTTTGTGCAATGGTAAAACATAATCCTTGTGGGGCACAGCATCATATATTGTTATAAATTTAATGAAAAGCATTTATCCTTTAAAGAGCAACTATTTACAAAACAGAATACACAATTTCTTGATGTTAGTCTTCTTACTTTGATGTCATCTGTACTATGATATTTCACAGACAATCATGTCAGTCTCAAAAGCTGCTATAATGAGGTGGCCTTACTGAGTGTATCTTATTAACACACACTACATATCTGTATACTTGTGTAAATTAATGTAAAATAATCCACACATACACATGGCAACTTGTGCACTGCAAGATGTTCTCTATCTTGATCATTTTCTCTCAAAACAGCACCACAGTTGTTTAGGTTATACTGTCACATCAGAGGGTAAACAGTCAGTCGGCAGAAGCTACCACTGTAATATTCTGCCTTCCTCATAGTAGCCAAAGTTAAGACAAAAATACAATTACCGAAACTGCACATGTTCACATCTACTATTTTATTCTGAAGTTAACATTCAATAACTTCAGGTATTAGTCTTGCTAATCTTAGCTAACTCGACGCAAAAGGGAACGAGCACTGCTTGTTTCAAGTGGTGATGCATTCATGTTAAATGAAAAGGACTGTATATGGGAAGCTTATTACTGCTCACCAGAGATTTCAGGCGGTACATTTTTATTCCTTTGTCAGAGTTTAAGGGATGGCAGCCAGTTCTAGCATGCTCTGGGCACCCAGTACAAGTCTTCAATGCATCACAGGGCTACAACAGAAACGCAGACACTCCCGTTCATAGCCTACCTGAGGACTATTTGGAGACATCCACCCATATGACTGTGGGATGAAATTCATGATAACACAGGGAAAGCATGTGAACAGATCAGGAATCAAACAACTTCTTGTATGAACTCTGACAGCTCCTGCAAGGAAATACAAGTACTATAGCAAATGATATTTTCATTTAATTTCAGAGTAACCCAACAAAGTTAAACCTTTTCACTACCAAAGTCATTTTGTGATCACAGCTCTTAAAGGGGCAATATTCTGGCTCTACACGCCTCTCTGATTCCTGACCTTCCAGCTTGACGTCTCTCGTGTCCCCGCCTGTGCGTCTCCATTGGCCCCCGGAGTATGAGTCCTGGTCGGAGCCGCTGTAAATCACCTCAGTACTGTATTCCCTGTTGTCAAACTGGCCTCCGCCTGTCTCTGAGGCTGTGTTCGGTCCCGGTCTGGCCGTGTTCACTGGGAGGCTGCTGATCCCGGTTTCGTTGCCTGCTCACCCAGGTCCGGTTCTGGTGCACATTTCGGACTCATTCAGCTAATAGAACCGCTAAGTTAGCTGCACGGCTAACTGAGCTAACTAGCTAACAGCAATGAGTGTGTTATGACCCGATATGTGATATGCTGCCCCCTATTTTTTTGGAGTATGAATTCGACAGGTGGAGAGCAGTCTTAATTCTTACATATTGCCCCTTTAAGTCCTTCCACTGTTCCTACAATCACGAATTCTGGTTTGGTCTAAATAAATCCTTAATCCACCGCGTTAGATGTGGAAAATATTCTGGCTCTACACCCTGTCGCTGCCTCTCTGCCCGACCTCCCTCTCCCTCCTCTCCCACTTGATGACTCTCCTGACCCCGCCTCAACGTGCCTTGTCTTCATCTTCTCCGGAGAGTCCTGGTTGGAGCCGCTGTAAATCACCTCCGTACTATATTCCCTGTCGTCAAACTGCCCTCAGTCGGTCTCGGTGGGGCCATGTTAACTGGGAGGCTGCTGATCCTCTTCCGTTGCCTGCTCGCCCAACTCTGGTTTTGGTATTCAGTCAGCTAATAGGACCGCTAAGGTAGTTGCACTGCTAACTGAACTAACTAGCTAATGGCAGTTAGCAGCAGTTCTGATCTGATATGTGATATGCTGCCCCCTATTGATTTGGAGTATGAATTCAACAGGTGGAGAGTTGTCTCAATTCTTACATATTGCCCCTTTAAAGTGACAGAACATGACCACTGACAGGCGTGATTATACTCAGCTGTACCTGTCCTTTAAACCTAATTAGTTAGACAAGAATGAAGTCCTGTTTAGTGATGCTGATAGCGTCACATCACAGGTACAGCTGAGCTCAGCTTGCTTTCAGCTCATACCAAACCATGATCAAGTAACTAGTTGTTTTTGATTTGAACATGCAACATGCAAGTCATTGTCACATTCTTATTTTTTCTAAATGAAAGATATTTCCAAATTATGGTCTGTTGCTTCTCACCATTCCCTAGAAGAAGCCCCTCAGAATTACTTACCATCTGGTTTTTGATCATTTGATTAGTTAGTTAGTTGGGGAAATTGTCTTAGACTTTCACCACACAGCGTTAAAAACCATAAAAGATAATTGATGAGGACAAACAACAGGAACACAGTATCACCAAACAACATGATTTAAGCAAACATGATACACAAATTGAAAATTTGTTACAGTATTTTAAAATACAATATCAACTAAAGTAGGTCCTGCATTGCTACCTAATCTTGTGGCCCTGTTTTTTTAGAGGCTCTAGGATCAATAGGGGCCCAACAGCAAATTTTTGACAGACAGGTTTTCCATTGAGTGTTGTATTGTCTTAGTTTGTTATTTATCTGTATAATATTAATAATAATAATAATAATAATAAAACTTTATTTATAGAGCACTTATCAAAACAAAGTACAAAGTGCTTCACAGAGAGAAATAAAATACCACAGTAAATGATAAAATATGAAATAAATAAAATACATAAAAACAAATAAACAGTTCAGGTAAAATCAGGATCTGCTTTCCGATAAAAATGCGTTTTGAGAAGAGACTTAAAAGAAGACGCTGACTCAGACAACCTAATTTCTTCAGGCAAGTTGTTCCAGAGCCTTGGGGCCCTGATGGCAAAAGCTCTGTCCCCCTTAGTTTTCATCCTGAACTCAGGAACAGACAGAAGACCCGTGCCCGAAGATCTCAAACTATGTGAAGGTTCATAAGGGATTAAAAGGTCTAAAATATCATCTGGAACCAGGCCATGAAGAGCCTTAAAAGTAATCAATAAGATCTTAAAATCAATCCTAAAACAAACAAGGAGCCAATGTAAAGAGGCTAAAACAGGTGTGATGTGATCGTACCTCTTGGTCCTGGTTAAAAGTTTTTTTATTATGACAAGTGAACAGACTGTTACAATAATCAAGGCGTGAGGAGATAAAAAGCATGTACAACAGTTTCTGCATCACTAAAATTCAAAATAGATTGGACATAATAAAAACATGATTGGACAAGCTTAGTGATATGTTGCTCAAAACATAAATTACTATCAAACAGGTCACCAAGATTTCTTGCAACAGGTTTGATATGTTGTGACAGGTAGCCAGTAGATGACAGTATTTGTTTAGTGATGTGTTGGGGCCCAATAACAAGGATTTCAGTTTTATTTGAGTTGAGCTGTAGAAAATTTATCAACATTAAATTTTTTATGTCAGACAGACAGTCTTGCAGAGAACTCAGCATACTAAGGTCAGTGGGCTTGACAGGGAGGTACAACTGTGTGTCATCCGCATAACAATGAAAAGAAATCCCATGTCAGCGGATGACATCACCCAAGGGGAGCATGTATAAGGAGAACAGTAGTGGCCCCAGAATTGAACCTTGAGGCACACCGTACTTGATATGGGAGAAAGATGACATGTAGTTATTAATGGTGACACAGAATTTCCTATTGGACAAATATGATGATAACCAGTCAAGTGCAGTGCCAGATATGCCCACCCAGTGCCTCAGTCTATCTAAAAGAATGCCATGATCAGTTGTGTCAAAGGCAGCACTTAAGTCCAGCAGCACAAGAATTGAGCACATACCTGCGTCTGCATTCATTAAAAGGTCATTAGTGACTTTGAGAAGAGCTGTCTCAGTGCTGTGGTGCTGACAAAAGCCAGATAGGAACTTTTCAAAGGTATTATTGTTTTCCACAGCAGCTTCTTGCTGTTTTTTTTTTTAGGACTGGCTGGACACAAGCAGTTTTAAAGAAATCTGGGACACAACAAGTGGACAGCAAGCTGTTAAATATAATTAGCAAAAGGGGCGCAATACAATCCATAACTTCCAATAACAACCTAGTTGGGATTTTGTCCAGAGGGCTGGAGGATATTCTCATAAGAGAATACATAAATCAGAAAGCCACCAGTGTAATTTCACTCATTTAGCAAGCAATAACTAATGCCCAAATTTAGCATTGTGGAACAAAATAGTCCCAGACTACATTAAAACAATCTCCTTCATAAAAATTCAATATTAAGAAAACTTTTTTTGGGCCTAATTTAGAAACCAAATGTATTGGTAATGTAATGTAATGCTTTTGAAGAGACCCACATGATTCCTCGGAGTAATGATAGACAACAAGTTGAAGTGTAAACCTGTTAATATGATTTCATCTAAAATAGCAACAAATATGGTGAAAACTGGCAAACTAGGACACCTGCTGAATTTTAGCACTACATTAAGTTTTATCAATCATAAAAGAGATTTGTTAGATACAGAGATAGTCTTTTAACAAGCCATTGCCATTCTGAATGATTTCCAAATCTCAGATTCAGTCCCCACTAATTGTGTAATCAGACGATTGCATCATTGATGTCTGGAGTTATTTTGCTACTCAAATGTGATATTTTGTATATATTGTTACCTCTGCTATGGCTGCAGCAACCCAATCGGCAGAATAAAATGTTACCATTTTACATTTCTGCAAACCATACGTTGAATCTCTACTTTTCAGATGCTGTGGTTAAGGTCTGGTGCAAACAGTGGTCTCTGCTGCTTTTGCAACTTCCAGCCATCTGACTTACAGTCTAGCCACCACCCAACCCTCCTTCTCCATGTAAGAAAGTGAGCTCTTAAAGATGTCATCTTAACTATGTCACTTTCCATATGATACATATTGGAGAAATGTTGATATGATACGTATTAAAACATAGAGATTCAATGTATCAGTGGTTTGCAGAAATGTACAATGGCAACATTTTATTCTGGCGACTGGGCTGGTTGTTAACTGTATGATTCTTTTCTTCTTTTCTGTGCTGTTAGAAATAGCTTATCTGACTTTTTACATTTTAATTTTCTATTTTGCAATGCAAAAAAAATGATACCACAACTGCCCCAGCAAATGCTCATGCACTTATCTTATGCCTGAGTACGTTCTTTATGAGTTACAAAGTCTTAAACCTTAATCCTGTTATGTGCTAGATCTCATGGGGATGAAAAAATCCCAGAGCCAGACACTGGTGCAAAACCTTTCATGTGATTAACAGACAGGTTAAACTTCAGTCTTGTGAAATAGGCTTGTTCTGCTGTTAAAGACAGCTGGACGGGCCAAGCAGATGTTGGATTTGAATTAAGGATCTGCAGCTGTTGGGTGTCTTACTGTAGGCTGCTGAAAGATGCCTATATTTCTTCCTGGTAATATAACTCGTTACAATGGACTACCTTTGTGTTGACACCAGAAATTAGAGCATCCACTCTATTGCTATGTTCACCTAATGTAAACGTCACAGTTTATATAAGCTGCCCACTGAGAAAAGCTGTTCAAATTGAGAGAAATGGAAGGGTTGTGGCCAGGGCTGGACTGATTTTAGGACCCTGAACACAGTATTGTCTCCCCCTAGATCTTTTCAGTCATGTGTATAAAACGGATGTAGAATTTGTGTTCCATAGATTCACCCCTTTAACAGAAATGTAAGGATTTTTTTACATTATTCCTGACCCTTTGTGTCTTAAATATGCAGATTCCTTTCAAATCATATTGACTTTCTCTCTTTTTAAACAACTTTTAAATACTTTATTTTTGATCTTATACATGATTTGTGCAATTTGCATTGTTTCCACGTGTCTTTGAATGTCCTGGTAACCTGTTTTTCTCCTTGTGCCCGAGGATCATGCTCACCTGTGTACCGTCTGTCTACGAACCTGTCTACCTGCCTGGACTTACACTCTTATGTGTATTTGTTTGCCAATAACCTGCCTACCTAGACTCCGTGTGAACTCAAGACCGCCTGCAATTCTAGACAACAGTACTGTGAGATCTCAGTCTACATTCAAGCCACTCTGGTATCTATATGTGAAATAAACTGTTTGAACTTTGAGTCTGAGTCCTGCTTTTGGGTCCTGAGCTTTCTTAAAACACTACAATATTTTTTTATTGCTTTCCCCCCTTTTTCCCACCAGAGTAGTAGAGAACAGGAGTTTTATACAAAAATATACAACAAAAATATAGTAATACAATATACACATACATTACTTCCACACAGTAAGTAATGTATGGTAGTGAATAATACAAAGTCTATAAAAAAGCTTGATTTAAGAGGTCCTTAATTTTATATGGTATTGCAAAAGATTTAGATATTTGTGCTTTGACATGATTTATGTGGTTTCCAACATAATTTATCTATTATCACTCCCAAAAATGTGTTTTCCCTCACTCTTTAAATTAATCATTTATCAGTTATCATACATTTGCTTTGTAAATTTGTTACAAAATTGCCAAAGATGATGACTTTACTTTTATTAAGATATAATTTGTTAAAATCAAACCAACTCTTTGGAAGTTCCAGTTATTTTTCCACAGTATCCAAAAGTTCTTTCAAATTCTTAATTGTTTAATTAATTAAAATTAATATAATTTATCTGAACAAGGAGCTACTTAACCAGGAGTGTGCAACCCCTCTAATGTCATCTCTTTCAAATTTTTTAAGCCATGGTCAATAGTATAAAATGCTTTTTTGAGATCAAGAAATACTCCTACTGTATATTCATTATTTATTATTGCAACTGATAATTCCTCCATCAATGCCAGTGAAGTAGTTCTACCTTTTCTAACCGTATTGCTGTTCAAATCACATTTTGTGATGAAATCATCTAGTCTTCCATCAAATTTTTTTCCCCAGTGTCTTAGAGAACTGCGGTAGCAAAGAAACAGGTCAATATTTAAAATGTTTTAGTTTTGCAGACCTTTTCGTTTTATTATGAAACATGCTAATCACCAATATACCGTTTTTCATTAGGGACACGTCTGCATTCCAGTCTGTGGACTTCTTATTCTTTAATTTTTTTTTAACACTGTTATTGATTTTATTTTCATTTGTTCCTCTTATGAACATGGAATTAGTATTTTTATTCTACACTGTATACAAACTTTAAAAAATATTAAGATGGTGGCTGTGTAGCGCATAGATGTAATATTGTATGAATACTATTGTAAGAACAATGTAAGTTGGTCTGTGAGGTGTGGTTGGTGAAATTGAACCAAATGTCAGCAACAGCAGTATATGTGTTGATGAAACCACCCAGCTTCACAGCTCTCATTCGAACAGCAGGTTGTATCATTTTTCCATTTAGGTCCACAGTATGGGCACCATGGTATTTTCTGGATTCCTCTAATCATTCCTTTCTTTTTAAACTCTGTGTCAGAGCAGTAAAGTCTGAAATTTTCCTTGTGTGAGACTCTCAGAACCCTCTTACGATGTTTGGATCTTGCAGGGTGCAGGGCCAAGTGTGTTGCAAAGTGACATTGTCTTTTGGTGTTCTGCATCTGCACTTTTGTGGAATATTTGTGACATTGTTTTAGCTGTACTTGCCATCAACCAACTCCAGGCAGAACTCCCTGCTGTGTGTGTTACATGCCTCCTGTAGAGTGTTGGTATTTTGACACCTTGATGTTTGAGTTTACACAACCTCTCTCATGGCTGGAGAACATGACATCAAGTCAGGGTTAATCATACATCCACACATTGTTCTTGTCTTATTTGTTTTTATCTCACCTTCACACTGTATCACAAAAGTGATATCTAACCAGGATTCCTCTTGCTTTCTGGTATGTCCCTCAGTCTCAGCTGCCTCCTGCTTCCTTGTTTGTTGTCAAGGTTCTTGTCATGAAGGCAGTGACAGACACATGGGGGCCTCAGCATCACGCCTGGCTGTCCATTTTCTATCCTTGAACTTCTCGCAGTACTACAACAACACACTGAGATCAACAGTTTTGTAACCAGTCGCATGTGAAGGACAACTGTGTGCTGCTGGAGTAGATGTAGGGGTAGTGATGTACGTGGCATGTACCTTGCATATCACACTGCTTAGTATGAGCCAGTGTGCAAGCTTCCTGTCCCTGCCTTAGATGGTTGCCTCTACTTTCACAAGCAGAGCCCTCATCAACCTCAACTGCTGTATCTACCTAACATACATGTACATATAGCCCAAACTCCCAGAGGGGCCTCTCTGAGGCACAGAGAATGCATGACCTGAAGAAAAAATATAGTCTGACATCATTCACAAATTGAGACTGAGCAAATCTGTATCTTGTATAATCAGATAAGGAAAAGCTACAAAAATACAACAAGCAACAGATTTTAAATGCTAAAACTGGTTACAAGCATTAGCTGCTCTTGCACCAACCCATTGCCATTGCTGAAGTTACCCATGTTGAGATTAAGGAATGGTGGGAGCACTTGTGGGTCAAAGGTGTCCTATTTAGCTGGAAGTTTGTATGGGTCGAATTGGTAACTGTACTTTTTGATTGGTGGTAAGGCAAATGTGTATGTCAACAACAGTTTTTGATTTCCTGAACCCTTTCATCAACCTTTGCACCTATCTGCTCCTACATCCTTCATTTGAGCTTGTGGGCTGAAGGTTTACAGGTTTGATCTCTGGACTGGCAATATAAATCTAGATATTAAATAAAGGTTAAAATAAATCAGGTACTGCAAGCATATAAGCTTCACATCCTGACAAGGTTACCTTTCTCTTGTTTAACAATTCAATTACCAATGTAATTATCCCTGTATTATTAAGTGATAATACCTGAAATGTAATGTTAGATATATATTTAGATCGATAATATAATAGACAGATGCTATATCTACTTTACGTACAGTACCTACTTGCACCAATGTACAGTGTTTTGCTGTGGAACTGTAATAGTAGTGTACAATTATACAGTGTACAGTGTATTGTACAGGGGACTGGTAACTATTGGCAGTCATACAGTACATCTAAATACTATCTTATGTTTCTGTCATTTCACAAAGCCAAACTAACCGTAAGAATTAACCTCAAACTAATCTTGTCATTTAACAAAACAAAATTTAAATTGTGAGTGTTAACTAATGTGTTGTCCATGAGGAGTTTCAATTTCCATGCAGGGATCAGTGATATGTTTCAACAATTTCCCTTGGGATAAATAAAGTTATATCTTATTATCATGAAGTCACTTGGACCTGTAATACAGACTCTGGTGCCTCTCTGTGGCTGCTGTTGGTACTATGACTTGGACAAACTTCTTGGAGCTTCAGTATTATTTTACCTCAAACCAAAGTTCACTGTTTTACATTGTAAATATGATCAAGACCACATTCCCATTGTTTTATATGGAGAGGATTATTGTATATATACAGACATAACCCACTGTTTGCACTAAACTCCATTGTTTGGATGGAGACCATTTTTCCACAATTTAATCAAAATCCATCTGCTTTCACTCTGGTCCAGTGCTTGAAACAGGTATCTACAACCTGTAAATAATTAGATATAACACATCTCTGTGGGTAAGATCTTTCCTGATTCTCTCAAAACAGCTGTTGTTAGGCTTCTGCTGAAGAAACCCAGCCTAGTCACTTGAGTCAATGTAGGCTACATACAGTAGTTACATTCCACCACTGAATATGTCTGAGATCAAAGAATGCTCTTTTTGTCACCATGTTGATGTGTGATTTAAAGTTTCAGAATGGACCCAATCAAATCATACATAAAAAGATGGCTTGCAATCAGGAGAACTAGAGACCAGTGATTCTTGGATAGTGTATCTCTTTTTGCTTTCAGGGACAAGTATTTGTGTCTTGTATTCTGTCATCCTTGAGAAAGTTATTACCCTTTATTAACTGTAGACAGGCTGTGAGCGTAAGGCATTTAGATTGGGGCATGTATTGCTGTCGGCCACACTAGGAATTACCAAAGTCAGAATTTTTTCTTTGGAATCAAACAATGACAGTAGAATACACAATCATCTTTCCGTTAGATACCTTCACAGAGTGATCCATCTTTTCAGCTTTTTACAGTATAATTATAAAACACAAAAAAGAACAAGGGGTGTTCATTTGAAGTAAATAAAAAAGAATAATTATAATAATAATAATACTAAAATTACATAAACAGAGTTAAACAAAAGAAGGGCTTCTTGGGGAAATATATATTTTCCACTTCCACTACATTTCCTCAAATTTAATTTCCTGCAGTCTCATTGAGAAGGTGATCCTTTCCATTTCAAATATTCCATAGATTATATCATACCAATCCTCTATAGATGGGGTATCCGGCTTAAGCCATTTCATTGTGATTGTTTTTCTGGCAGCAACACTCAGCATCCCAAATAAGTATTTTGTTTTAATACTTGTAGACATTGAGTGCGGAAGATGAAAAAGGAGTTCATCCCAGTTGAAAGTTATGTTTGTCCCGAATATAGTCACTAAGTCTGTGTGGATCTTACACCAAAAAGTACTTATTTTTGGACAGGCCCAAAACAAGTAGTAATGATTGGCTTCCTGGGAGCCACAATTCCTCCAACAGCTGGAACAGCCTGAGTGACAGGACTTCTGAACAGGTGTGATAAAATATCTGCTAAGACGCTTCCAGCCAAATGCTCTCCATGAGGTTGAGCTAGATATCTTCCAAAGCACAATACTTTGTCCAGACTTCCTCTGGAATACAACTGTTGGTTATCCTTTCCCATTTTTGCTTTATGAAGGTGGTACTTGCTATTTTAACCTCTTGAAGTTCCCTATAGTCTTGAAATAACTTTAAGCCCTGGATCGGTTTAATAGGAACTAATAAAAACTTTCAATAAGTTATTTTCAAATGCCTTTTGACTCTCTAACATAGAACTGTTTATGTGATGGCGTACCTGAAGGAATCTAAAAAAGTCATTATTATTTAACCCATGTAGGCTTTTCAATGCCTGAAAATCGTTCAGTGTCCCCAGATTAAAAAATGTACAGTATGAGGAATTCACATCCAATTAGTTTGGAGTAAAGTCAAGGTCATGAGAGCACCATCCCTCATTTATCTCTTCAGAACAACCACACTTAGTGGTAATATTTTGCCATGTTTTCAGAGATAAGTTGATCCACTTATTACCTATTTCCCTTAAGTTTTTTGTTGTCCCCCAACCATGCCTGAATTGGGACAATACCGGACATGTTCTGTTCAATTTCTTTTCATCTCACTTGGTAATCAGAATTGCACCAACAAAATTAAATCCTCAATTGGGCCAATATGTAGTAGTCTTTTAGGCAGGGCAGTGCAAATCCTCCCTTGTTCTTTGTTTGAAATCTTATTCTAATTTTTTTGTTTGGCCAAATGTACCACAAAATTAATTTATCCCATTTATTAAGCTGTTTATCATTTATTTCAATTGGAAGAGTCTGTAACAAATATAATAACCTGGGCAAGATATTTTTACCGACTCAATTCGTGACTCAAAACTTAACATTGGGATTAAATTCTCTCCCTTCATGTCTTCCTTTATCGTCTGACTCAACAGGTTGTTAGCTCTTTTGGGATGTTTACTCCTAGGTATCTAATGTGATACAAGTCCCAATTTAGTTGGATGTTAGAGCTTATGATCTGGCTAGGCCTGTAATTAAAACTTAGAATTTGGGTCTTTGTAAAATTTATATTTATAAACTATATTCTGAGATGGAACCAAAAACATCTAAGGACGACAACAGTTTCACAAATGAAATCCCTGGATTTGACAAGTACATTAAAATGTCATCTACAAATAAGGACATTTTATGTTCTTGACCGAGCATTTTTATACCTGCAATATTATTATCCTAGGTGATCCCTTGACTCAGGGCTTCAATAAACATTGCAAACAGTAATGGGCTTATTGGACAGCCCTGTCTGGTCCCTCTTTCTAGGTCGATTGAATTTGATATGGCTCCATTTATTTTTAGTCTTGGCCTTGGGCTATTATACAATGTTTGAATAGCTTTAATAAAAGTCTGGTGAAATCCAAATTTGTGTAAACCTTCATATAAGAACTCCCAGTTAACACAATCAAACACCTTTTCCGCATCAAGGCTCAATAACACTGCCTGGAGTTTATTTTCTACTGTATGTTCAATCACCTGTAGCGTTCTACGAATGTTATCTTGTGTCTGCCTCTGCTGAATAAAACCTGTCTGATCTAAACTTATTATCTGTGGGAGGATTTATTCTGTTCTTTTTGCCAGAATGTGGGTAAAAATCTTAGAATCTTGGTTTAGTACACTTATCGGCCGATAACTTCCACATTAAAGTTTATCTATACTCTTTGGTATCAAAGAAATCACAGCATCTCTCTAAGAAGGAGGAGTCTGAATCACATATGTGGCCTTCATCATAGGGATAAGCAGATCTTTCATTTCCTTGTACCACTCTGACAGAAAACCGTCCAGTCCTGCTGCCTTATTGGGTTTTAAATTTGAAATGGCCTTTTTAATTTCTTCCTCCGTAATTTCACTAATTAGAAGTTTATTTTGTTTGTCCCCTACTAGAGGAAATTTTATCAGATTGAAAAAGACTTCCATCTTTGTTTTGTCTATTTTAGGTTGTGTATAGAAACTGTTATCTCCTAATTTGCAGTATACAGAGTTTGTTGTAGGGTCCTTTATTCTATGAATTGTGTTTTCTGCTTATTGTTTTTTTAATTTATAAGCGAGAAGTTTCGCCGATTTTCCTCCTGCTTCAAAATATCTTTGTTTTAGAAAGACAAGCTTCTTTTTAATGCCGTTACTGTAGATTTCATTTTTTACATTCTTATTCCTTGGCTCAGTATCTCTTTGTGTATGTTCTCTAATATTTTAATTCTGTTTGTAACTGATCCAGTTTTTCTTTTCTCTGCTTTTTTAATTTAGAACAATAGCCTATCATTTTTCCCCTTTAGAACAGCTTTGCATACATCCCACAGAATTGGTAGGGATACTTCCCCATTATCATTTTCATCAAGATAATCTTTTATATGCTTCCTTATTTGCAGTCTCATTCAATTTAGAATCCCTGTGTTTAGCTTCCATGCAGTGCTCTTCTTTTCAGAATGTTAAGTCCATAGAGATCGGGGAATGATCTGACAAGTCCATGATCCAATATTGCAGTTAGTCACCCTATATAAATCTCTAAAAAACCTAAACAAATAGTCGAGCTTAAAGTAGCCTGAATGTGGTCAAGAAAAAAAAGTATAGTGCCTCTTTGTCGGATTCAGTTCTCTCCATTTGAGTCCTAACTCCTCCATCAATTTTGTATTTTTGATGGTTTTCTTCTCTCTTGAATAATTAGGTTTTGAAGTATCCAGGGTTGGGTGAAGTCTAACATTAATATCTCCCCCACAAATTAGAATACTGTAGTGGAGGGTCAGGGACCAGGTCATGCCAGAGATTGAGTCTGGACCCTTTTCCAACACTTGTACCAATGAATCAGAGTCTCCGGATACAACTGAGTCTCAAAGCGTTTTATTGTGTCTTTTATTGTACACATTTTTTCCCCACCTACTTTCTTAAAAAACCTTTCAGATCATCTCTGGACAGGCGTAGGTTGAAACTAATTACTGAGTGCACAGGTTAGCCAGTATGGAAGATTAATAATGTCATGATACATATAGCACATCTATGGAAGATAAGTAATGGCATACAGTGCAAATGCAATTAAACTACGTAATTTCCCTTTTTTGGGACTCCTCACTCCCATCCTTCACTGTCCCCTCAGGTTGCTGCCATAGGACGCCCCAAATTGACAACAGGTCGTCCCACGACTACAAACGCCGACAGGAACAGTGTAAAACAGATTCAAACATGTGTGGCAGCATGGATCCTGCATTTAAACCATAAGCATTAAGCCAAACAAACATCAAATATCATAATAACACAATACATCTGGTTGGTTTAATCATAAGGAATGCAGTGAGCTGTTTTTTTGCTAGTATGAATTAAGCAAGCTAAGGAATAAATACAATGGATACATTACACCACAAGTCATCTATTAAATGCAGAGTAAATGCAAACCAACTTCCAGTTATATCAGCATGAAACAACGTCCAGTTATAGCCAGTAGTACCCAGTGTCATTTGTTATCCAGCATGTTGGTAGTGCAATGTCCAGTTCATCCAGTGTATGGTTTATGTTGGTGCTCCAGTGTACTGGTTATGCAAGCCTGCATATTCGTGGGGAGATGTCAACCATGGCTCCAGTTCGGCGCAGTCACAGATAGCTTTCCAATATGTTGCCGGAGGAGAGCAGGCATTGTTCAAGTAGGGCATTATCTTCTTCAGCTGCCTATTATCTTTCTTTAGTTGCTCATTATCTTTCTTCAATTGCTCTACCTCGGGTAGGAGTTGTTGGTAGTGAGCAGTATCCTTCTTTAATTGCTAAACATTGAGGAGGAGTTGTCGATAGTGAGCCCGCTTCCTCTTACCACATCTATTAGCAGTGCGTCAGTTCCTTGATTCTCTTGGTTCGTAGCATGCAGACTTCTGGCTCTGGTAGGCCAGCCACCTGGATACAAAACTCCTGAGAGGTTGGCCAAGTAACCGGGATCTCTTATGTCAATAGCAGCTGTATCTCTGCTGGTGTCATCATCGTCAGGTTCTACTTTGGTGGATTGAACCTGGCCAGCGGTGCTTGTGGAAGCAGTGGCTGTGAATCTGCGACTGGCAATTGGCGGAGTGAGCCATTCTACGTCCGGGTCATCCAACACCAATGCAGACATGGAGATAAATGATGGTGGAGTGTAAGGAGAAAACATGGAGCTTGAGGGAGAAGATGACCCATTCTCAACTCTCCATAGCTGACAATATTCTGCTGGGTCAGGAAGTGGTTCCTCTTTCATGAGCAGTTGGCGTAACAGAGATGGGTGGGCACACTGGCTTGGTTCAGCCTGAGCTTGCACCACTTGCTCCAATGCTCCTGGAAGTGAGGTCATCCATCCTGCGTCTGGTGGTCCTGGGACAGGGGGCCTCATCATTGGTCCTGCCATTGGTCCTATGCCTAAGGGGCCTGGAACACATTTCGTCTGCTGCCACTGGCTCACGGTTGGTTGTGCCCTGTAGGGTCCTTGTGGAGAGAACCCTATGTCTGGTCCCATTACAGCTGGGTCAAAGGGGGTCACCTGAAGCCCATTCTGAGGTTGCATCTGGGGCCTGATGTAGGGGCCTGGACTTGACTGGAGTTGAATTAGTGGGAGGCCATAATAGGGTTGGTTGGTTATCCAAATATGGTTATAACCTTCCACCATGATTATCTAGTGAGATAACACAATATATTATTAATTCATCTTCATCAGGCATTCTGTAGCATAATCCATACACCATGAACTTGGACAGCTACCTGTTTGTATCAAACGTCTGTCAGTATACAGGCTGTAACTGTGTTTACACCTACCAGAAATTCATTCTATATCTTCCTTCCCATGCTTTCCCAGTGCAGCATGGGTGCTAAACAATATATATATTAAATATATAATATATTTTCCCCAACTTTTATTGTGATAACTTCTATCTCTGTCGTAGTGAATAATAGCATGCAGTACCCATATGTTAACTGCACTAAGTCATACAGAGTAATACAGTGTTGCACTCTATATTTATTCCACTTGGCAATGTACAAAGTTTTGTTCACCACTTCCTGCAGTGAACTGCTTACAAGCGTACAGTAGTGGGTGATGGCAACAATGGATACCCTTCTGATTGTACCGAATGACCACAGTACTGTAAAAATGTTTTGGACTTTTGTAGCTGAATTGGACCATACGGTAAGAGGTCTGAAATGGGTTGGAGTTTTTTGTTATATTGTTTTGCTGTTTTTCTTTTACCTCTTCAATCTTCCTGTGTTTCTTTGTCCAATTGAATCTGCCATATCAGTGGTATTTTAAACATCCATTATCCTGGACTGGACAAGTCTTAATCTTTCCAATTAGCACTTGGATCAGTGGGAACACACAACACATGATGGCCATAACGATCAATACTAAGGTTCCTATTGCCATCCCCATCAGCTGTAGGATCTTTTTGAAGTTTAGATTGCTGAGCTAGTCCCAAACTGCTGGCATGGTATTTGGTATTCCAAAAGTGGAGTATCTTACATGTGCATTTCTCAATTCCTTCAATTTTTAAATGGCTTTGGTGAGTTTCCCCTCTTCTCCTGTGTTCATAGGTATGGCAGTGCAACACTTGTCTCCAGTGTAACTACACACTCCTTGATCTTCTGCCAGTATTGTGTCTAGAACTAGCCTGTTTTGTAGAACCATCCAGGCAGTCGCATGCAACTGCATGCATATGGCTCCCATGGCCGATATAATCCAATTCATGAACCTCTGCTGATTGTACCACAGACGATTTATCCACCTGCTATTACGTACAGTGTACTGCGCGTTTACCATATGTCCAAAAATAGGTATCAATCCCACTGCTTGCCTAGAGATAATCCAATCTTCCCCTATAGCCCTTTGGTCAGATGGAACACGGTGTGGTTCCTGGTTCCAAGCAATGTAGACTTTCTCATCTGCTACCCAATTCTTTCCCAGATGCCCTTTAGCTCTACTTTTACCCTTATTCTGTGAGGTAGGTCTATTTTCTTCTCTAGTTGCAGTCTCATTTTGGGTATATATAATATATATATATATGATAAGCTAAGCACTGTTATTTGTCTGGTTGACATTACTGGTGTGCAAATTCATGTCCAATTTGCTGGCAATTCCACTTTGACCTGATTACTGTCGTCACACAACCAAAACACATCTGTTAGAGGTCAAGTTACCTCTGCAAGGGTTGGGATTCTTGCGTTGTATTGGAGAGGCTCTATCACAAATGATAAAAAGGCGTTGACCATCATACACTAACTGCTGACACTGAAACTCTGCCTGTTAAGTTGTGTTGCAAAATATCATTGTGGAATTCTGTCTTGCTTTTATCACATTCACCCATTCCTCTCTACACTGCTCTCTAGGGTCTGATGGTGTTCCTGTGGACAATACCTCAAGCAGCTTACGCCCATGTGCTACACAATAAGGGGCTATCACTCCCTTGGCCATCTTAACTACCGGAGGGGCCCCTGACTCTAATTCTTCTGTCAGATTTCTAGGGCACACCTGCCTGTCATCACTTCATCCCTGTTGACTTCCAGTCATCTTCACTACACAGTAAGCAAAACAAGCACCATCAGTATCACACTTGTGTCAAAATCTGGAATGGGCATCACCTGAGGAATTCTTTTAGCGTTATAACACGTTACACAAGATTGTGAGCTTACTTGTTGGTCTGAATAGTGCATCCACTGATTGAACAGATTGTTTTCCTGACTTGTTGTTCTTAGTTTGTCAGTTGTCAAATGAAGTCCTTCTATTGGACTTCTGCCTGTACACTTTGTGGCTCTGATGTGGCTTTACCAATTTAGTGGCTTCCTACCTAGTCATAGAGTTTTCTGATTTAACATCAATGCAATAGATTTTTGAACAATTTATCATTACACTCATCACCCCTGCAATGTTTATCTGCAGGAAGGTTGTCCAATTTCATTGCTGCTGCACCTAGGATCAAGGTTTGGTTAGACTTGTTTGATGTTTAGTGGCAGTTTTCCCTGATGTGCTGCCACAACCCCCACTGCCAGGGCACAGTCACTCAATTGCTCCTGCTCAGACTGGGTGCAGACACTTAATTGTTCCTGTTTTGTGACTGACTCTGATTTCGGTAAATTTTGTATTAACTCTCAAATCTGGCAGGATGCATACTAATAAGATTATGATCACTAATCCTATTTTCCTTAATCTCCTCTTCCTAGGGTTCCAGCCCTGATACCCCTGAATCTGCTTCACTTGCCACTTGACTTTCTGCTGGGCTTGCAGCTTAGCTTGTGGATTCATCATCTGAGTGTGATTCACTTTCCTGTCTTGTTGCTAATGATCCACTACTCGTTGTGCTGCTGCTAGTTCATCTGGCACCAGTCTCTGAGATCTCCTCTCTCCCCGGGGACTCTGAGGCCGTCCTGTTGCTTATGGGGAGGCGTCGCTGTCCCCTTTCAGCCCCAGAGGTTCCCCTTCGTCTGAATGCTTCAACTGTTCTCTCTGGGTCGTCTGCTCTGCAGCAGTGGTTAAGACTCTCAGCCGACTTTTAGGGCTATTGGGGTTGCGAGAATGACCTTAAAGGGCCCTCTTGTCT
Source organism: Siniperca scherzeri (assembly GCA_027580175.1). NCBI lineage: Eukaryota > Metazoa > Chordata > Actinopteri > Centrarchiformes > Sinipercidae > Siniperca > Siniperca scherzeri. The sequence goes on from CM050859.1 coordinate 2,362,004, forward strand.
GGGTTGGTCCCACTTTCTCTTGAATACTTTGACGTAAACCCAGTCTCCTGGACGCACCCTCTGCTGCACCTGTTGGAATATAACTTTATGTATTCGATTTAAATGCTGTACATAACTTGTCAGTTCACTTTCTAATTGTTCAAGCGGAGGTCCTTCATATGGACCTCGAAGATATGGCACTGGTATTGGTCTTCCCGTGCACATTTCATGCGGTGTTAGGTGTGCTAATCTTGCCTTTAGTGTACCATTCGCTTGTTCAACTGTTCCTTGACTCTGGGGATGATATACACAAACAAATGTTTGCTTAATCCCCACCATTTTTAAGGTTATTTGCATTGCTCTTGCTGCAAATGCTGTTCCAATATCTGAACTCAGGGTGTCTGGCAGGCCAAAACATGGAAAGACTTCTCTACACAAAAACTTAGCTACTGATCTAAAGTCTAATCATGTTACTGGCGTTGCCTCAACCCATCTACTAAATCTGCTACCACCAGAATGTATCTCATTCTTCCTATCCGCTGAGTCATATCTATGTAGTCAATCATAATATGCCTAAATGGTCCCGTTGGTCCGGGGATGTGATCGACATTAGCTGCTAAAAATGGTTACCACCAAACAGCAAGGTCCTGACCATGCACATTCCTAATAGCAAACCGTGCTAACGACAGAGGTAACACAAAGTGTCCTCCATAAACTTTTTTGGGGACCGTCCTGTGTGATCTCACCCACATTAAATTCTCATGAGGGTCAGCATTGTTCGGGGATCACAATCTTCAGCTACCAGCAGAAAGCCCATACTATTGCCTACTGTTGCCCAGTGTTGCAGCTTCATCTGCTAAGTTATTACCTTTGGCTAACAGAGAGTCTGTTTTTTGATGTGCTGGACACTTAATAATGGCAACAGCTGCTGGGAGATGCATTGCATCTAACAGCAGACTGCTTCTCCGTACATGACTGGCATGCCATCAGCTCTAAGGAAGCCTCTCTGCTTCCAAATATTTCCATGTACATGGCACACATTGTAAGCGTAAGCTGAGTCTGTATAAACATTAAGACGCTTTCCTTGTGCTAGTTTACAAGCTGTTGTTAAAGCTTTGATCTCTGCAAGCTGTGCAGAACATGGTAGGCAATCTTGGTTACCTGGACGTGTGAGTAGGTGTCATCTTTCTTCAGTCTCACAATACCATAGCCTGCTTGATTACCTGTAGCATCTCTAAAACAGGAACCATCTACAAACAAAATGAGGTCTGCAGCAATAGGCTGATTATACAAGTCTTCACATGTTCGCATGAAATTAGTTGTTACCTGGACACAATCATGTGGCGTTCCATCCACAGGTAGCACCATCCGGGTTGCTGGATTCACTGTGCTGTAACATTGGATGGTAAGTTCAGGTGCTGAAAGTATGACCCTATAGCCTGTCTTTCTAGCTTGGGTTAGAAAGAACCGAGGGCTTGTGAGCAAGGCATGTAATTGCTCCCTGTAACCTCACCGTTCCACCTGGGTCCCTCTCATTGACACACATGTATTCTGCCTTACTGCGGCTAAGCTTCATTCCTCTGTTTTCCAGAGCAGACCTCCATCTCTCTAGATTTTCCTCCACCTGCTCCCTGCTCTCACTACAAATCACAATGTCATCCGCAAACATCATAGTCCATGGAGATTCCTGTCTAACCTCATCTGTCAGCCTGTCCATCACCAGAGCAAACAAGAAGGGGCTCAGAGCCGATCCTTGATGCAAACCCACCTCCACCTTGAACTCCTCTGTCACACCTACAGCACACCTCACCACGGTCTTACAGCTCTCATACATGTCCTGCACCACTCTAACATACTTCTCTGCCACTCCAGACTTCCTCATACAATACCACAGCTCCTCTCTCGGCACCCTGTCATACGCTTTCTCTAAATCTACGAAGACACAATGCAACTCCCTATGACCTTCTCTGTACTTCTCCATCAGCATCCTCAAAGCAAATACTGCATCTGTTGTACTCTTTCTAGGCATGAAACCATATTGCTGCTCACAAATGCTCACCTCTGCCCTTAGCCTAGCTTCCACTACTCTTTCCCACAACTTCATTGTATGGCTCATCAGCTTTATTCCTCTGTAGTTGCCACAGCTCTGCACATCTCCAAAATTGGCACCAGTACACTTCTCCTCCATTCCTCGGGCATCCTCTCACTCTCCAAGATCTTGTTAAACAAACTAGTCAGAAACTCTACTGCCACCTCTCCTAGACACTTCCATACCTCCACAGGTATGTCATCAGGACCAACTGCCTTTCCACTCTTCATCCTCTTCAACGTCCTCCTCACTTCACTCTTGCTAATCTTCTACTACATCTACTTCCTGCTCCACACCAGTCACCTCTTCTACTCTTCGTTCCCTTTCATTTTCCTCATTCATCAACTCTTCAAAGTACTCTTTCCATCTTCCCATCACACTCCTGGCACCTATCAATACATTTCCATCCTTATCTTTAATCACCCTAACCTGCTGCACATCCTTCCCATCTCTTTGTCTGGCCAACCTGTACAAATCCACCTCTCCCTCTTTAGTGTCCAACCTAGCATACAAGTCCTCATATGCTCTTTGTTTGGCCTTTGCCACCTCTACCTTCACCTTACGCTGCATCTCCCTGTACTCCTGTCTACTCTAATAGCCAGGTGTTTGTAAAAGCTACTAAGCTGGTCGGAACTCATGTGAGAAAACGTTGATTTGTGAAAGATATGATTGGCGGTGTAGCTACATCTGTAAACATCCTGTCCGGATCGGTACTGTGCATGTGGAACTCTCAACAGAGATGAGAAGGAAGCGAGATGGCTCACTCGTTAGCTACTTCCATAATGTGTTCCATAGATGTAGTTAACATATATACATATATCAGATTTATGTATGCTGGGCCACTAGGAGGTTGCTTCTGGGCCAGATGTGGCCCGTGGGCAGCCAATTGAATAGGCCTGCCCTATATGGTGGACTCAAAGTTTCCCAGAATGCATTGTGAAAAGTAGTGTACAACTGAGGGTCACTAACCAAGCGATATATACCATAATGCATTGCGGTGAAAGAAAAATGTCAGAGATGAGAGGAGACAGAACCGACGGAGCAGCGCGAAAACGGCAACTTACAAATGTACGTAATTTTCCATGCTGCTAAGTTAAAACTAGATGAGCTACAAATTCAAGTAAGTAGCAAAGCCCCCCAGATTTTGACTTGGTTTTATTGTCATACTGTACCCTGTTATAGTAATAGAATAGGTTTCCCAGAATACTGTACTAGTAACTTAAACTGTTAGTAGAAAAGTTTACACCGCAACTCCAGAGTAATTCCGCTGTACGTTGCAGGCTCTAATCTAAAGCGTTACCTTTGTCTGTCCTCTTCGGGGACAGACAACAATGTGGCAAGCTTCATTCGCCTGAGGAGAGAGAAGGACCACCTCTTCTCAGGCAAGTGTTTTGCCTCTGCAGCCAGCTGAGAGTCAGTTATGTCAAACTCTTGTGAAGGAGGTGTATTTATACCAAAAGTTAAATTACACATTATCTTTAGACTAAATTGAAGTCTATCATCATTGTTAATGATACTGATAGATTTGTTTGTTGTTTTTCAATATAGTTATTACTTGTTGTCATTGTTCTTAGCTGTCTATTCCTGTGTAAGTACTTTGAGAGCAATGGAAAAAACTGAGTCAAATTCCTTGTATGTGTACACATACAAGGAATACATTTTGTAGAGCTGTCTTGCTGGGGTGGTGACTCCTGCCCGAGCAGCCAAGAAGTGGGAGAACTTGAAAAAAACATACAAGTTTTGGATTCATAATATTTACCTATAGCCCTACATAATGAAAGCATAGATAAAAGATCAGTTACATTTCTCTTTTTTATAAATTGCAATATGTGTGCAGGAGCTCAGGAGGCCACTGACAAGGAGTGGCACTGAATCAGCGGAGCCCACTGCTGGAACATGGAAGTGGTTCTCTCTCATGGATGAGGCAATAGGTGGCAGGCCATCTATTCAGCCTCCATGCCTCATTGCCTCAGCCTGGGGAGAGAACCCTTCCATTTCCGAATCAGAGTCCCCTGATTCAGTGCCATCTGAGCCAGAGAGTCAGGCTCCAGAGCCAGGGAGTGTGTCAGGGTCAGAGGAACCAGGGCCACCAAAAAAGGCAAAGGCGTGATGCCGTTCTGGAACTGCTGGAGAGGGCAGAGAAGAGGGCAAGGCAAGATGAGGCCAGGGAGGAGAGGCTGTTAAATTTATTAGAAAAGATAGTTGAAAAAATGTAAAGTGATTTTTTTTTTTGATAATAAAGTTTTTCAAAAATTGATGAGCACTGACTGATGTGAACTAATATCTACAAAGCAAATTCTGACAGATCAACATTTCCTTAACTTTCCAATGGGTTTAATAATGTTATAGATCAAAGGCTATATTGTTAATAACTGTTAACGCTATTAGCAATAACAGTTGAAACTATTTACATGAATGAAACTTGAACCAAAAAACTTGTGTGAATGAGTTCTGACTTTAATGAGTCTCCTTAATAGTCATGGTCATGAAGAGCTGGAGGGGCGGTGTTTGGTGCTGAAAGAGCAGACATGCACTGTTCCCCACACTGCATGTCTGGCTAAAGCTGACCACCCTTGGCCCCAGTGCCTCTTCCACAGGTTCAAATGTGAGACTGAGCCTAGGTAGCCAACAAATATGTCCAGAAACTGACACTGGTGGTCACACACTGCTTGCAACTGAATAGAATAAAACAACTTCCTGTTAAAGTAGCACTGAGCATCTGCACTTGGGGGCTTGATTCTTATGTGACAGCCATCAATGCTGCCCACAACCCTGGCGAATGCTGCAGATCCAGCTAGGTGCTCAAAGCCAGCACCAATTGTTTGAAACTCATCAGGTGGCGGAAAGCAGATGTTTTTAAGCCTGACTATTTTGTGTGCGACCCTGTGGATGATAACATTCACCGTGGAATGTAGAATGCCAAATGCTCTTGAGACGACACAGTAAGAAGTTGCACTTGCCAGCCAAAACAGGAACACTAGAACCTCCAGATGAAGACCCCAGCCATGGTCAAATGGAGAGCGGAGGATGCGAATGAGATGGACTACTGTGGGTCTGGAGAGGCGAAATCTGGTCTCAGGTCACTTTGGTCATCAAAGTATAAGGCCAAGACAGGAACTTGGTGGTTCAGTGAACAATATTAATATAATAATAATAATAATAATGATAATACAATCACATCCTGTTATAATAGTTGAATGTATGTGATGTGATGTGAAAACAAGTGACATGTCTAAGTTTCCCCAGGAGGGGGTGTAGTCTGACTATGAGAGTTAATTGTTCACACTGAGAATTCAGAAATGATGTGGTGTATACAGTATCTATTGTAAATATAAATGTAAAGGCCTAGCATCATCTTCATATTTTCACTTACAATATGGCGACGTCTTGCTAGTGTGGCAAGAACAACACGTCTCGGTTTTCTCTGTCTTGTCAGTGTAATTCTGTTTCTTCCCCTTTTCAAAAATATTTGAATAATTGTGAGAACAAACAAAGAAAGATTGATAATCTGTGGCATTTCCACAGAGCTCTAAAAGCTGTTTTATAAAAAGTAGCCTATTATTCAAAAGTATTTTCGATGGATTAGTATATTCTTTTTCCCTCTGGCGACAGGCACGAGACAAAGTCATGAGTTGTGGCGCGAAAATACGTGTAGAATTAATAACTTGTTTAGAGTAATATGAGCAAAGCAGCGCATTACAACACAAATGGCCTCAAAGTACTTTGTATTTCTTAATTTGTGAAAATACACTAAGTATAATATTATGTATGTATCACAAAAGGTCCACCAGCAGACGTTTTAATTATGCGACAGCAATGACACAATTAACGGCGCAGAGAAAAGGATCCGAGTAGTGTCTTCGCAGTTGTTTTCCTTTTGCCGGTGAGCTCGCTGTCCTCTACATAGAACTCCCTAGATAGTGAGTAGGGAGAAGTGAATAAAGCAGGGATGATTTTCGGACAAAGCCTCTGTTAACTGTAAGCAGACACACAGATCCGCGTTATATCCGCTCGGCTCCTCTGTGAAACGTCGGTACCCGTACTGAACTGCATTATTATACACTATGATGAGCTGGTGGTGGGTCTCATGCAGCTGCTGCTGTTGCCTGTGTAGCTGCTGTGGCTGCTTTGACATGTAGTATGTTGGTGTTTAAGTTTGCTGTCTGCTGTAGTGCAAAGCGTTCTCAACTTGTTGTTAATAACTACTAGATATAAGTTATCCTGGCCATTCAAATGAATACAAAACCCATCAATTTCGCGCACCATTTAGTATGAAGTCATTATATAAGCTGACCTTCTCTCAGCACCCCCAACTGTGACTGACTTCCAGCTGTATTCCTTTTTTATTTCCATTCCAACCTTGTTAATGAAGAAACATGTTTGTCCACGTTTATATAGCCTGCATGAAACAACAGGGCGACATAAGATACGCTTTTTGTAGTCAATCTTCGAGACCTTGTCGCTTCACCATGGCAGACCACGTCAATAATGTCCGCCGTCGCATAATTAGCCTACGTCGCCTAGTGTAAAAGTGCAGTCGGATTCGGTTGTCTCTCGTGTCCTTATGAATTCACATCTTTCTTGACCTCATGACGTTTTCCATCGAGGTCAAGGAAAAGTGTTTAGGGAAAGTCATAGGAGGGACTTTTCGACCGCAGCCGTTGTCTTTATGCGTCCATGGCCGCAGCCCAGGGACCCATTCCGCTCCTTTCCGATCTTCGTCCGATTCAACCCGAACGTTCCCGAAAAGTAACTCGTGGTCTCATTTCATTGGCGAGACGCTCGTCCAATGATCCGCGGCCATCTGTGCAGGGCTCGTCGCTGTTGAAATTCTCAGGTTACATTTCCTCCAGGCTTTATTAGCTGATTTCACCTCAAATCTGCTCTTTTCCTGCCTGGCACCGGACAGAGGCGGCCAACATGAAGCTTCCAGTGGCGATTCTTGCAGTTTTTGCATCCATAGCTGTCGCTGTTGACGCTACTGTCTACTTCAAGGAACAGTTTCTGGATGGAGGTGCAGTATAGCCAATTTGTCTTCTTGTTCTATGGATGAATGATTGTGTTGTGAAAGTGGCTGGCTGAACTGACTTGAACAGTATCATTTGGTACTTTCTCTTCAATATCTGGCTTTTTAAAGAACATGTTTCTTTTAAAATGACATTACTGCAGTAATTTAACCCATTATTATAGGCTAGGCCACGCTATGTCTATTAGTTAAGTGAGAGATAATGTTAAGTTAAGTAGCGTAATACAGCAGTTAAGTAAATGTCCTAATATTCATTTTTAAAATGGAGGTTGTCTGAATTTAGTCAAGCAGTGGGAATTCCAAATAATTAAGCGCGTACAAATGTTCTTTCACTTTTGATATCGCGCTGAACCGCATTGAGGGCTTCCAGGTGAAGTCCAGTTAGGCTGCAGTGCTGTTGGTAGGCTTTTCTGTTGGAACTACTCACTGGCTGTCCTCAGTGTGCCCAGCCACTTAGAATACAAGTAGAACTTCCAAGGAATTATAATTAAAAACAAACAGAAAACCAAACAAAAGCCCGTAGCCCCGTTAACTATCAAGATAACATTTGAATGATCGAAACTATTAAAATGTAGACTGAAAAACAGTATGAGTGGTAAATCAGTTGTAAATGTAATTAATATTGTAAAGAGTGCGGCCCAGACCTGCTCTACAGGAAAAGTGCAATGAGAGAACTTCTGTTATGAACTGGCGCTGTATAAATAAAACTGAATTTCCTCAAAGTTTCCGCTTTTATTTTGAAGTCTGGTTATTGTGGTAGTGTGTAAATGCAGTAGAGCAATTTTAAGGATGTGTCTGGAGTTTAATAGACGTGTAATGTAGTTTGGTTATATTGTGTCAACTAACAGGAAAAGGCAGTAACCGGTTGAGTTGGATTGCTGTGTTTCAGATGGATGGAAGAGCCGCTGGCTGGAGTCGAAGCACAAGTCAGACTATGGCCAATGGAAACTGAGCGCTGGGAAGTTCTATGGGGATGCGGAAGCTGATAAAGGTAATTCTTATTTATTCTGTCATCGAGACAATTGATCCAAATGGATTTGTCTGAAATGGGTGCATTTGCATATCTCAGATACTTGCAGATGGTGTCTTACCATGCAAAGGTAGGAACAAGAGCTTTGTGTATACGAGCCGCTTTCAGCACAGCCACTACAAATACAAGGAATTGGCCTGTACAGTATGTGCTGACATTATATCCAGGCCTGGAATAACCTTCCAGGGGGCCTTGGGGCAAAGATTTGTCACTGGGCCCCTATTAACACTCCCAACTCTTAATACACTGGGCACACTTTTCTTTGCTGGAGTTCTCCTAGGCCACGGGTGTACTCTGTGGTAATTAAACACAAGTTAATTTAGAAATATTTAACATAAAACTGAAACTAGGTTTTTGACACAAGATTCCACGTCAACCCTAAACGTGTCACGTGATACTGTACTTTAGTGATGTGTATTCCTAAACACATTTTCAACTGACGCCATAATTATGTTATTGACTTATTGTACGATATGTGGACATGTCCTCGGTCATTTTTGCAGACCTGGATACTGCCCGCTGTGTTTACATGCGTGTTTGTTTACGTAAGACTGACGTCAGAATGGCCAGCAGGGCTCCCGTCCTGCCGTAAGCCTCCGGATGGACGGACGCAACACTTCTGGCCGCGCTGCTTCTGGCTTGTCATCTGCTCGCTGCGTGGAGTTTCACCGCGGGCGGGGCTCAGGCAGCTTCACCACACACTGTTGCAAACTTGGCTAGATTTAGTGACTTTTCAGACCATCAGAAAGGCGAGAAATATATTCAAATACAATGCACTGCAATCCGCATGCATGCTGCTCAGAGTGATCACAATCCTCGGCTCTTCTGCCAGCCGCGGCGGCTCGCGCCTCTCCCCTTGCTCCGCGTGCAGACAGTGAACAGGCGGTGTGTGCGGCAGCTGGAGCGGCAGGCTGGAGCGGCAGCTGGCGCGGCAGGCTGGAGCGGCAGACTGGAGCGGCAGGCTGGAGCGGCAGGCTGGAGCGGCTGCTGGAGCGGCAGGCTGGAGCGGCAGGTTGGAGCGGCAGACTGGAGCGGCAGACTGGAGCGGCAGGCTGGAGCGGCAGCTGGAGCGGCTGCTGGAGCGGCAGGCTGGAGCGGCTGCTGGAGCGGCAGGCTGGAGCGGCAGGCTGGAGCGGCAGCTGGAGCGGCAGGCTGGAGCGGCAGGCTGGAGCGGCAGCTGGAACACGACGCTTTCACTGGGATGAATGAGCTGAGCGCAGCAGGCGTGACAGCAGCGCGTCAGGCGTGCGGAGATCCGCTCTGCAAACGTAAACATACACCAGTCTTCTATTTGTATTTTTTACGTGAGGTGTGCAGACTGAATGACAGGGAAATGATACAAGTAAATAAAATATAAAAAAGCTGAGTGATCAGAGCGTATTGACCTCACGTTAACTCCCGGAAACTCTGATAAGACATGTTGCCATGGAGATGGCAGGTCTGTGGATCAGAATACATTCGCCAAATTCATCAGTTACTAAGATAAACTCGTCGGTTACCAAACTAGGGATAAACAATGGATGAAAAAAAGATGATTATTGAAGTAGAGAAATTTAAATTGTTATATGACCCAAGTGACACCCACTACAAGGCCAACCTGAGAAAAGATGCAGCAGGGAGAAAGATTTCATTGGCAGCTGGAGCCTCAGGTAAGTGATCATTTCAATAGGCTACATTCTCTGTTAGCTAGCTATTTTAACATGTTTATAACTGCATTGCCTACACCTGAATGCTACTGCAATATTCAGTAGGCAGTAGTTTTATATTTCTGGCTATTTATTAGTTTATGTATCGATCATAATCTGATATATCATCACGTTGCCTCGCCAAACGAGCTCTTATACAGTATGTAGGCCTACTTTATAATGCCTTGGATTTTACACCGTCTTTATTTGTGGGAAGTGTGGAGGATTTGTAAGTACAAAGGGAAAATGTGCAGCGCTAGGCCTGTAGATGTCTCCGCAGACATAGCTAAAGCATGTCTAGAGGAATTCTAAATAGCCTACTGTAAAATGTAAACATTAATACCAGCGGTGGAAGAAGTATTCAGATTTTTGACTTAAGTAAAGATAGCAATGCTGCAGTGTAGAAATACTCTTTTACAAGTAAGGTTCTGCATTCAAATGTTACTTAAGTATTCAAGTTTTAGGATCAAAATATACTTACGTAAAGTGCCAAAAGTAAAAGTACTCATTATGCTGATGTATATTACAGTATTGGATTATAATTATTGATTAATTCATGTTAACATCACTTTAATGTTGCAGCTGGTAAAGGTGGAGTTTTATTTACATTTCTTTAAATACGACTGGGTCGCTCATGAGTTTCCCCCTCGGGATTAATAAAGTCTTATCTTAACCTATAAATAATACATCATTATTTAATTGTTGATTAGATTTTGTAGTATTAATATAACTCTGCAAACTAGTTATCAAATAAATATAGTGGAGTAAAAAGTACAATTTTTGCTTCTGAATTGTAGTGGAGTAGAAGTATAAAATAACAAACTATACATACTCAAGTAAAGTACAAGTACCTCAAAACTCATGACTTGAGTAAATGTACTTAGTTACTTTTAAGTACTGATTAATACTAAATAATGTTGTTCTTTAAGAATTGTTAATCCAGTAGCTTTGGCTACAATTGTTAGTTATTCAGACCCACTGTAACTGGATAACTCACTAATAAGTAGCTCTTGACAAGTAAAAGCAACAGAGTTGAAATGAAAAGAACCTTGTCTTAAACCTTGGATTAAAATGTTCTTCTTCTTCTTATTTTTTGATATAATTATCAAAGCAAACAACAATAACAAATAAACAAATAATAACATTAAATAAACTATTCAGAGTTTCTTATGGCAGCCTTAAATAAGAGGGTGCCAAAGTGACAGCGGTCAGCACTGACATTTCAACATTGACAAATACATATTTGTTATAAATTCATCATACATTCATCATTTGGCCTATGTCTTATGTTGTGCCGTGCGCTAGCCCAATTTAGCCACTGAAATTGTCGAATTGGCCTTTTGGTTTAGGAGATCATTCTGTCCTGCCACGAGACGCTTCCTTCAGGGGAGTTGAAGAATTGGCAGAGCAACTCCCGTACATCAAATGCCTCCCTGGATCTTCTGTTTGCCATAGATGGCTCCAATGCAGTTTGGGAAATTCCACTTTTGCCAAAAAACATGCTGCAATCTCTCTCCATGCATCCTCTGTTGGCTTTAGGATGTAGGTCTCCATCATTAGCCTCATGACTGTTCTGCAAGTCATGTAGACTGAGTCTGCCACAGTTTTCCTTCCTCGTCAGTATGCCAGGCTTCTGAAGGACTTTCCAGTAACTAGGAACCGGTAGAAAAAAAGTTGTAAATAGTTAACTGATGTATACATTACAATGCAATTATTATTACTTTTTAAAATGTGCGTGTTTTAACTGATCAGCTTGTTTGTCTCAACAGCTGTGGACTGCCAAAATCAGTGAAAATATTTAAGAGATCAGTTGGTGAAGAACAAAATTACAAAACCCAAGAGTGGATCAGCAGGAGGATCCCAAAGGGAGTGGAAACACACTCGAGTTATGTCATTTCTGCTGTCCCATGTACAGCCAAGAAGGTAAGTTTGCAAATACTGAACAATGAACAATGACTGACCACTGAAAATCACATCTTCTACAGTATGCATTTGTGCAATGTCAGGCAAGTTGAGTCCGCCTGACGAAGAGCCTCACAGTTAAAACATTGCACATATACTGTTGGAGCTTTGATTTCCAGTGTACGTTCGTTTTCTACTTTTACATACATACATACATTTGACATAAAATCCTCTATTAAATTTAATTAATTGCAGATTATATATTTAATTAATCTCTTAGCTCAAGAAGCAGCCTGGATAATATGTGTGCCACAGATGACTCCTGGGAAGATCGATTTGAGTGTTGGGATGGACTCAGAGGATGTTGGTGAGGGAACTTCTCATACATGTAGGCCCATAACTGTCCCTCGCCCTTTACAAGAGGACATTCAAGAGCAAGAATCCCGAGCTGAAACCTCTTGCAGTGGGGGGCAAAGCCTGCCAAGAGATTCAAGCCCACATGTGGCCACAACCACATGTGCCACAAGAAGAGGATGAAATGTATTATTTTGCCCTCAGCCTGGTGCCTATGCTTAACAAACTAAGTGCGAGGGGAAAGTTACGGACCAGACATGCCTTGCTGGAAACATCACAGGGTCTTTCTGACCTGGACCAAGCACAACTGCAAACACAGCCTTCTTTCAAGGGCTCAGGGCCAGGGTCCAATGATAAGGCAGTGGGATCAGCAGCCATACCACCACACCCAAGGCTTTCAGCCCATACATCAAGCCCCATCCATTCCAACGCAAAGGTCTCAATACATGAACAGAGCAAGAAGTCAGGAGGCTTGGGAGGAAAATGGCGAGAGCACTGCTTCTCGCTTCACTGACCTGGAGAACAGGCTACTTTGGATGCATAGTATTACTTTTTGTCAAGGCTAATAGCAACTTTTTGTCTTTTGCCCCACTACTGGTGGTACATTAATTGGCTGGTTTTACTTTTTAAAGGTAATTGATGTTTCATGTAATGGCTACTTTGGTTATATTTATTGTAAGCTATACTATCGGCTACTATACCATACTGTATATATGATTTAATTAATGAATTGTTAAAAATATTTTTAATTATAAGTATAGCTATTAAATAAACTATACTTAAATACTTAATTAATTGCCCCAGCTGATGTTTAATGAAATAATAAAAAAAGGAATTATCCTGTTCATATTACTGAAACTGAGTGTATACTTTACTGGATCTGAAATTTACTGTATATTTATACTGTAGGTATAGTACAGTTATTTTGTATGCCAAATATAAGATCCACTTTATCTGAAATCCCTACGACATTTTATAGGCCTAAACTATAAACATTCTAAAAGCAAGTGAAATAAAACAGTTACCGCAGTGCTACAGCAAGCGGTTGTTTAGGTTCAATGGATTCCCTGAAGTTTGTATTTTGCCTCTGAAGTTCAGTGCCTGCGATGGAGAGGACATGGTCAATTTGCTGTGGAGTCATCCTGAAGTATATGCGGTGAAGCTCGCCTTCAAACTGCAGCTCTGCAACCAGCTGATTAAAAGGCACCTTGTTGCTTTTTAATCAGCTGCGTTGGTTGATGTGCTGCACCCAAATTTGCCTCCTCCTCTCCTGTCGGGATTGTTGCTCCTGTCTCTTTAGTGGGAGAAGCAGGGCTCCTATTTACAGCAGGCGCCGTAAAAATGTATATAGAAAAAAATGTGTTGGCTACACAAAATATGAAGTTCAATTTTATTTATTTATTTATAACAGAAGTTATCTCATTGCACTTTTCCTATAGAGTAAGCCTAGACCGGACTCTTTATAATATTAATTACAGAGACCCAACAAATCCCACCATGAGCAAACACTTGGCGACAGTGGGAAGAAGAGAAAGTTAGGTAGCTGAACGATTTAACTGACAGTTGATACTGGTAGATGGACTGTACTTGTATAGCACCTTTCTAGTCTTTCCGACTACTCAAAGCGCTTCACACTACATATCACATTCACCCCATTCACACACTTATGGCAGGTGCCAACTGCTCATCAGTTCAAAGAACTTATTATTCACACACACTCGCACACCGAAGGCACATTTTGGGGTTCATTGTCTTGCCCAAGGACACTTCGACATGTGGGTGAGGGGGAAGCCAGGATCGAACCGCTGACATTCCGATTGGTGGACGACCCGCTCTACCACTAAGCCTTTGCTAGTTTTTGTAACGCCAACAACAAGTTAATGAAATACCCTAATTTTAAATCAATATTTCCTGTCATTTTAAAATGATCTTTGATAAGTAGCCATGCTGTAAGTTATATCGGCTACTTTGTATCACGTTCCACTTTCGGGTATTGACACCATGTCGGCGTTTGTTTTGCTAACGTTAGTACCAACTGGAGGTTGCTATGTAACTTTTTCACCTACATAATTAACATACTGTAATCTGGAGATGTTAACTTACCCATATTACACAAACTTGGTGAAAAGGTTAAAGTTTAACAGTGCTGTGCTGGGTCCAAAAACTGAAGACATGAATTGGTTCACTCCTATTTCTTTCTTATCTGTACCTACACCAGGTATCCAGACCAGCCAGGACGCCCGCTTTTACGCCCTGTCGGCCCGCTTTGAGCCCTTTAGCAACGAGGGAAAACCCCTGGTCATCCAGTTCACCATCAAGCACGAGCAGAAGATTGACTGCGGAGGTGGCTACGTCAAGATCTTCCCCTCTGACCTCGACCAGAGCAACATGCACGGAGACTCGCAGTATTACATCATGTTTGGTGAGTCATGCTTGTCTTGTAGAGGCCGGACCACAGAACACAAGGGTTTGAGGAGAGAGCACTTAGAAGGATGCTTGATGCATTTTCCTGACAAGTAATTTTTACATTCAGCTGTTTCAAATGTAGTCATTACTCTGATTCCTTTTATAATGTAAAATGAAGGAAATTAAATAAATGACATGACATGATCTGTGTCTCCAGGGCCTGACATCTGTGGATACAGCACAAAGAAGGTTCACGTGATCTTCAACTACAAGGGCCAGAACCACCTCATCAAGAAAGACATCAAATGCAAGGTAGTTACTGCATAAAGCCTGTTGAATAGTTTTGTTTTTTGACTTTTGTGAACATGAATTTAAAGATTGTTGCTCACTCTAAATTCCGCCTCTCTAGGATGACGAGCTGACCCATCTGTACACACTGATCCTGAATCCAGACCAGACATATGAGGTGAGGATCAACAATGAGAAGGTGGAGTCTGGCTCCCTGGAGGACGACTGGGACATGCTGCCCCCGAAGAAGATCAAGGACCCAGAGGCTAAGAAACCCAGTGACTGGGACGACAGGGCCAAGATCGACGACCCCAGTGACACCAAGCCTGAGGTAGGTATCAGTTTAACTTGCACACATATCATGGCTTTGGTTTTCAGTGTAATTATTTACAGCATACAATATATGAAACTCTTGGAACTTTTGAAACTTGCTTTTGAATGCATGTCCCAGGGTGTACCCCTGGGCTAGTTCCAATAAATAGGTTTACCAAGATGTTTGGTTAACTTTAAAAACCGGAACTCTCTCAAATCCTGTTCTTTAAACATGGTTTACTAATCCAGGCTAACATGCTGTTATCAGGCTAAAATAATCCTGCTAATTTGGTTCTTTTAAGACATTTTGAGGCTTGTTTTGTCAATTCTGGATGAAGTTATCTTGAATAACAGTGGGCTCTTATTTTTAAATAAAGGCAAAATGAATAGAGAGTTGAAACCATGATCAACAATCATATATGACTGGCTGAGGGCTGATCATGTGAATTGTTGGACAGCCTGAACAGTGTTGTGCTAGAAATCTCACATTATATATGCTAATACACTTACATATCTTAGGAACAGTTGTCAAACTGAGTTGCTGTTCAAGATTTCATATTGCAGCGCTAATCTGACCATAGCGTCTGGATGAATGGTAATTTACGAGGACAGTTTGTATTCAGATTCGGTGGGTGAAGTGGTTCATCTAGAGGGCAATCAGCTTCACATAATGACTATAAATAGTGGTATACATAGCCTTGACAGGACTGGAAGTGTCATGTTTGGGGAAACCGAGTGCCAACTCCACACCAACTACACATACATCAACCACATACTATGTACAGTAAGTTATCTGTTGGGCCAGATCTGTCAGGCTAGCAAAGGCCATGGCCCATCATGTTGTTGCTCAAAACACCCAGAGAATTAAAGTAGCAATTAGAGCCTAAGTAATCAATTTTAACCTGGTTCTTTGAACACAGTTGGAGGTTTAATTTGTTATTCTTGGATGAAGTTATGTTGATAACAGTGCGCTCTTATTTTGAAAAACAAAAAGGCAACATGATCAGCACTCACATGATTGGCTGAGTTGTGAGCATGGTGCTTTGGCTACAGATGGGACATTTTCACTGCAGCACCATAGTAGGAGTTTATTTAAAGCTGAGGAACCCACAGTATTTTACACCATACATTTTCTATTTATGAAATGAAACCGACTGTAACCTTGTAAGCCTGTAAAGCAAATGAAAGGCATTCTAAAACCAAAATTCTAATGTAGACTGACATTTAACAACGATTGTTTCGATCCAACAATATTTGATTGTTTCGTACACTTTCGTGTTTAGGTGAGAAATTCCCATCCAAAATTCATATTCATGCAATCAGTCGTTCGATGCTGAATTTGTCTTTTGATTTTTAAGTGTACTAATTTAATTTTATCATGTATAGATATTTTACTCTTTATTGTGTGATAATTACAGATCTTGATGATTTCTCTAGATCGTACATGTTCTCATCTATAATCATAATTTAACCTATATTACACTATTGGTGTTCATAACAAAATTAGTCATTTGTATCTGAAATTGACTTTATGTTTGGGTTTCACCTTGAAAAGTTGCGACCTGTGAATAAGCTGCACTTTTGCTGCCTTGAGCTTTAGAACTCGGCAACATTTTCTCAATAAATTTCAAGTCATCTTTGAAGAACTGGAAAATCCAGGCTTGTGTCAAATAATCTACAATCAAATGAAGTTGTCCATGTACAGGGCCCAGGTCACATTCCTGTTTTATGATGTTAACCATGTTATACAATTAGGAGATAAGTGGTAACTCCAAATCTGCTGTCTTCCAGGACTGGGACAAGCCAGAGACCATTCCTGACCCTGACGCCAAGAAGCCTGACGACTGGGACGAGGACATGGATGGAGAGTGGGAACCTCCAATGATCACCAACCCAGAGTATAAGGTAGACTAAATGATTGATCACCATTTGAAATCCTTGTGAGATTGTGAGAAGAAATGAATCTATTTTTAAGGCTTGGGTTAGGGTTTGGGTAGGCGGGTAGAATTACTTCTATCATGGAATTTGTCAAATAACCAGTACCATCACTAGCCCTAACCCCTCTCGTGTTGTCTTTGCAGGGTGAATGGAAACCCAAGCAGACTGACAACCCTGCCTACAAGGGAGCCTGGGTCCACCCTGAGATTGACAACCCAGAGTACACTCATGACGCCACCATGTACAAGTTTGATAACATTGGAGTACTGGGCCTGGATCTGTGGCAGGTAACGATCACTACTCACCCACTGAGAGCTGTAATAACTGAATACGTACAGACTTGTTTCATGCTGTGTGGTAAAAATCGATGATACAATTGAGTTGAAACAAGATAAGAAGAATAATCAGTTATCTGGATTCCTTGAGTAAATAATGTTAATGTGTTTGGTGTCTTTGTTCAGGTTAAATCTGGCACCATCTTTGACAACTTCCTGATCACTGACGATGTCAAAGAAGCACAGGAGTTTGGGAAGGAAACCTGGGGAGCTACTAAGGTAGGACTGTACTTCAATACTATGTGTAGAGCCTACTATACATTACCAATTAATCTATTGATTTTTGTTTAATTGATTAGCTTATGTGTTTAGTTTTTGAAATGTCAAAAATTAACAAATACTCATCATAAGTGCCTAGAGCTATTCAATTGAAAGTGAAGAAAAGTAGCCCAAAGTTCTCGCCCACCACCGCAAAGATGATTCCCTGATTCCCAGTAGCACTACTTCCTGCTTGCTTGTGTATTTCAATGAACATGGCAGGTGGGAAGCCAGCTTGGGATCACATTGTTTTTGTGCCACTGATGTGTACTTGTTCAGGGTTGCCTGGTGAAGCACATCAGGAAACAGTAATTGTTAGTAGTGACAAGGAGTGCAGTGTGTCGGGGACTGGCCATTACAAATTTTGACAAAAGGGGGGGGAAAAAATGCAACAAAAGAAAGTTACAAGGCTTTCCTCAGTGTGTGTCCTCGTGTTCTCGCCGACTTGTGACATCATCATCATCATGGTCACTGTTCTGTCCCAAGTCGGCGCCCACATTTATCAAAGTACGGTCCAAATGCATGAAGTGTTCTTGCTCTGCCCATTTTATCCAGGATGCTTTTGCGCTGACTTGTTTGAACTTGAGGTAGACAAGTGTCCCAGCATGCATTTCAAACTGCAGCAATGTCAGAGGGCAGCCAGACCCACAACTGTTTTTTTTTTTTTTTTTCATCCTAAAACTGATTTGCTGATTTGGCCAAACACTGCCTTCTTGAAAATTTGGTCTGATTCCACAGATGTGATGGCCTACTAGCGGGTTAGGCTAGGTCTAGCTCACAGGCTAGCTCCTGAGATGACGGCCTGTCAACGGTCATCTTAGGAGCTTGGAACTGGCGTGCGATCTAGACTAGCAACCGATTTGATGATTTACAGTCCGTGTCTGTGGTCACCCCACAGACACGGACTGTGGGAGAACAGTCTTAATTCAGGGCCAGCTGTAGCTCTAGTGGTAGAGTAGGTCAGTCATTAAACGTAGGGTGGTAGTTTGATCTCTGGCTCCAGTCCACACGCTGAAGTGTCCATAAGCAAGACTTGAGCAGAGAATGTAATTCGTTTTGGAAGATGAACTTTGGTTTCAGAGTCAAAATGTAATATCTGTTGCTGCCAAACTGGTTTCAATTTGGACATCAGCTTGCCACAATTTAACTCCCAAGAACGCATGTCAAACTTAGCGTACATAAAGAACATATTTTTTTATTGAATCCAAAAGAAATTGTCATCTGCAGTGTGACATGAATCAAAATGTCATGACATCAAAATACCTGCAATTATTTTGAGAATACCCATCAAATAGTATTCAGCATTGTCAGCTTAAACACCATATTCCTGTTACATTAACAGGACATTAAAACAACTTGTCTTCTTTGCCCACCAGGGACCAGAGAAGAAGATGAAGGAGGAGCAGGAGGACATGGAGAGGAAACTGAGGGAGGAGGAGGAGAAGAGCAAGAAGGACACTGAAGGTGAGGAGGAGGAGGAGGAGGAAGACGGCGAGGAGGAAGAGGAAGAGGGAGAGCACGACGAGGAGACGGACGATGACGCTGGGACAGAAGAGGAGGATGGCGACGTCAAACAGAAAGACGAGTTGTAGAAAGGACCCGGTTGGTGGACTGCTGTGTGCTTCTGTCTGCAGGTTCAAACTAACGGCAGAAAATCAGCAAAAGCCTTTGGACTCTGGCCTTTCGTACAGCAGCCTTTTTTCCAGATGCAGGGTGGGGGAGGGGTGGAAGGTGGGGTCAGGTCAGATGTATTTTTTGATTCCCTTGTTGTTGTTTTTTTTGTTTTTTTTAGCCTTCAAATTAGAGAAGATTTCATTCTGTTTGTGTGCCTGCTTTGGTTGAGAATTTTTTAATTTAATGTGATTTACTGAACGTGGTTGGCCCCTTGGTGTGTGTGCATCCTGCAATTACTCACAGAGCCAATCCATTTATATTATTGCCTTAGTTGGGATGTCCAGTAAATCAAGGGTCTGTGATGTCTGGTTCATGCACTTTTATTTCTCCTGTGTGATGAAGTACTGTTTGTTTTTTAATTGACCCCCTTCATAATTTATTCAATCATTACATTCGTTCCCTGAAAACATGTCAGTTCCTAAAGCTCTGATTTTGGACATACGTCTTTCCTCCAACTCTGTGCGTGTGTGCGTGATGTGTGTATTTGAGTGAGACTACATTAGACAAACTGTGATTTTTACAATCCTCATTTTCTCATTATTCCGAGTGACTGTCCCGTGGGCGCACACTGTTTGAGTTTCGGTGAATAAATTGAAGCTTCTCTCAACAAGCTGACGCCTGTTTTCAATGGTAGTGGTAGTTGTGGCTGTGTAAATGTTGTCTTATTTCAGTGTGGTGTGAGGGAGATATTTATCGGGTGATCGAATGGTGGTCAAACAAACGGTATCCACCTTTATTTTTACTGGGGTGGGGTGTTTTAAAATGTTCACAATATGATACCTGAGTTTTGGTACAGATAACAAAACAATACTTTTTCAATACCTTATTTTTTGAGAATATATTGAAAACAAATTTAAACCCCTCTGCAAAATATTCTCAACTCAAGGTCCATATACTAGCTTTTTCTGAGCTTTCAACCACATCTCATGGCTTTCATCAGCAAATTGAAGTTGGCTCAGGTGTCATCACTTGATCTAAGTATGGAACTTCAGTAACATAATGGGTGGTTTTGGACGGGGGAAGATGGGAATGTCCTTGGTCTTTCTCTGGCCGTCCACTGACTTAAATGCCTTGTTTTTCATTTAACAAAATATGCCAAACTGCACAATGCATTTGTGCTCAAATACAGTATAAAGTTAGAAAAGTTTCTGATTGAGATCAGGACATGTCTGATCAAAGCCTACACAAGCCTAAGAATCTGCCAAGCATTTGATGTCGACTTTATAATACTTGAAACTTTTCTGTACTTGATGCTAAGGACACATTTTAGTCAGTACCTATGGTCAGTACTCGAAAAGAGTTGAGGTTACATTTTTACAAACATTTTCTAAATTTGTGGCACAAGATAAAGTAAAGCCTCAAGTCTGTGGAGTATGACAAAGTTAAATATCAAGCATGTTGTCATCCTGGTTGTTCAAGTGGTGTCAGCATCAGAACCACTGAGTGCATGCACCTGCATGCAATGTTGCTATGAAAGTGAAACAAGTGTAACTAGATGAGAAAATGGTGCCCGTTGTATGAATTAATTCATTCATGATGCAGACGCAGAAAGAAGAAAGCTTTGCACTATTCGCAGTCTTGGATGGTGTGGTTTCTTCCGGTGCCCCTTGTATCCTTGGCTTTGCCATTTAGCACATAATCCAAGAATTACAGTCATTCAAAAACCCAGTTTAGGTGTTAACCAAGTTATCTGCTAACACGAGCCCGTGCTGTCAGAAACCTCGGGGACAGGTGATACATTCATAACTTAAATACTTTCAGGGAGAATTTTGATTATTAGCACCTCTGTTAACTAATATTTCACTGAGTTATATATAGTATGAGATGGTATGATTAAGGCAAGACAAGTATGTAATAAGAAACTGGATAACTGAATTGGATCCTTAAAGGGGAACTTTAATTGATTTTACACAAAGGTCAGTTTACTCGTCATGGTCAGTACAACTCTGCCTGTAAAAACTGTCTTGTAATGTCTTCTGTGGCTCTGTAGGAGCTTTGTCGAGTCTGAGAAAAATGATCAGGATGACATCACAGTGATGTCATCAGGCTGAGTTGACAAAAAGATGCACATAGATAAGCTGCACATCAGTTAATATTAAAAATTTAATTATGAATCATAAAAAAAAAATCCTGTTTTGGGTACTTACATACAAGGGAATAAAAGTCAGCATATCCCTGATTACTGATACCTCTTATGCTTTGACCATTCTTCAAAAATCTGTCTCTTGTTAGTCCCCCAACTGAGTCCAGTACTAATCACTGAAGTACCCCTTTAATGGACAAAGGCTTGTGATCCCTTAAAGTTTTGTCTGCTTGTGTATATGTCTACAGTTCAACAAATGAGTGATTGTTCCCTCTGATTGTTTTTTGTTGCTTTTGCTTTTTGATACATTTTTAAACACTTGAAGTAAAAATATCCAATGGAGGTACATTTTTGCTAGAAGAAATGTTTTTCTGCTTTCAGATTCCAATTATTATCTCACGACTGTTCAGATTTACCTTGCAAACTACTGCCCTTGCCTAAACTTTGCTTATAAGGTTTTAACCCCTGACATGTTATACTTAAGGGGACTGTCCTCAGTTTGCAACATAGGGGAGATGTAGGCATGAAATTCAGTGATTTTTTTAATTAGAAATATGTGTATACAGTATATTGAGGAACTGTACATGCATTATAAGAATTTTAAACTTTTCTTCAAGACTGACCCCTTTGGTATTATGAGTGTGTTCACACACACACCTCTAGTTTGGAAAAAAAAAAAAAGACGAGATGAACCAGGTGAAGAGATGACACTTTTTTATTGGCTAATTTAAAAGGGACAGTTAACCCCAAAATAAAAAAACATACTTTTCCTTTTACCTGTAGTGGTGTTTATCCATCTACAGTAGGTACAGAAAGTATTCAGACCCCTTTAAAATTTTCAGCCATTTGCTAAAATCAAAAAAGTTCATTTTTTCTCATTAATGTACACTCAGCACCCCATCTTGACAAAAAAACACACAAAAAAACAAATGTAGAAATTTTTGCAAATGTATTAAAAAAGAAAAACTGAAAAGTCACATGGTCATAAGTACTCAGACCCTTTGCTCAGTGTTGAGTAGAAGCTCCCTACAGACAGGTGTGTGCCTTTCCTAATCAAGTCCAATCAGTTGAATTAAACACAGCTGGACTCCAATGAAGGAGCAGAACCATCTCAAGGAGGATCAGAAGAAATGGACAGCATGTGAGTTAAATATGAGTGTCACAGCAAAGGGTCTGAGTACTGATGACCATGTGATGTTTCAGAAAATGTGAAAATTTCTACATTTGTTTTTTTTCTGTCCAGATGGGGTGCTGAGTGTACATTAATGAGAAATAAAATGAACTTTTTTGATTTTAGCAAATGGCTGCAATGAAACAAAGAGTGAAACATTTAAAGGGGTCTGAATACTTTCCGTACCCGCTGTAGATTGTTTTGGTGTGAGTTTTGGCGATATCGCCCGTAGAGATGTCTGCCTTTTTTGAATATAATGGGACTATATGGACCTGTCGGTAGAAGGTAGTTCCTACATGAAACTGCTCACAACAAATCTGTGGATTATCTTGAGTAACCAGGTCATGATTTCTGAAGAGACATTGCTGTTTAGTTTTTCAAATGTATTTTTTGGCACTTTGAGCACAAGCTGAGTTCCATAGCCCCTTTATATTTAAAAAAAAATGCAGACATCTCTATGGCCGATATCTCCAAAACTAAGCAACTCACAGCAAAACAATCTAGATGGATAAATATAGCACAACAGATAAGAGGGAAAATATATTTTTTGTTTTTGGGGTGAACTGTCCCTTTAACTGCGCTCTCTGAGTTGGATTATTTCCGACAGCCCTTGAAGGCGGCAGCTTGCTGTGCCTTGCTTCCAGCAGTAGATGGCGTCCCTGTCCAGCCTGATCCGCGCACTGAGACAGCTGAGTCACACATACATTTAGACCCAGATAAATAGATACTGTGCGAAAAAGAGCGGCTAGAGTCGAGAAATTGCCGTGAATATACTGATTTTTGACCCCAGCTGTCTCTGACACCGCGTCGAAAGATGCTGACGATAACAATGAAGACCCTCCAGCAGCAGACGTTCAAAATAGAAATAGACCCAGAATTGACGGTGAGTAGAAGTTAACGGGGCTGAAGTAAACACGGTCAGGCCGGGAGGGCTGGTACATTGCCTCTAACATACGGGAATGTTAGCTAATATTAAGACATGGCCGCGGTAAAGGCTGCTCAACTCTGTAAAGGAGATAGACTTGTTACTTTGCTTTTTTGAAAAAGTAACGTTACGTCAATGTGACAAATCTGTGGTCAGACAAGTCAGAATTTCTGCAGGATCTTACAGTAACTGAGTTCAAGTGAGGTATGTAGCTGGAGTTAGCTCGTGTAAGACCGGAATTGAGCAAGTTTCCCTTCAAGGTAAAAGCGTAACATCTTAAATTAAATTACATGCAATTCAGTGTACACCATACACTCTGTGAAAAGAACATAGTAACCAAAGTACGTTTTTAATTAGCTAAATAATACAGTCTAATATATAGTATGTATTCCACTTGTTGTTTTAACTTTGCTTCTTGGTATTCCTCAGGACGTTAAACAATGTATGAGCGGATTGGAGGGTTTATATTGAAAACAGCGACCGGAAATGTTTGTACTTTCTTTCAACTTTATAGTGTTTGCATATTGTTTCAGATTCTCACCAGGAATGACGGTGCAGTATTTTAAACCTCTTCTCGGTTAAGGTAGTAACGGGAAGACTAATTAGTAAATCTTTGTTAGAGAAAAGAAAAAATCCTTTTGGAGTTTTCTTATCATACAGTAAGTAACATGGAGTAGTTTATATTAGGTGTTATCACGTGAATCATATTTCAATCTCATTTGATCTAACCTAATCTAAAACACAAGCGCACACGATTTCTTCACCTAAAATGTTCTACGTTTTCTGTTTTTCACCAAATATGGTAGCTTTTGTGTCAATAGGATAACAAGGATATATACTTATTAACCCTGTGATAATTCTCCCAATTAGTTTTATTTATTTTTTTTAGATTTTACTACTTACATAAATAAAATAATAAAAAACAGTGATCCATATTCAAATACAAACAACAAAGGAAACAATACAAATAAATGACAAAGAGTCTGTGTCAGACAACTAATGACAAATGGATACACACAAACTCATGTTTCCATAAGACACTCAGTAGGCAGACAAACTGATTTTCTTTTTGAAATTCTCTCAGTCTTCAGAAGATGGATGGTAAGATGAGTGCATATGGCATTATAATTACCCAGAGAGCTTATATTGATGTAAATGACAAGTTAAGCAATGCCAACAGTACTATTAATCAGTCATGAATGGATGGAGCGACATTATATCTCCATTTACAGAATATCAACTTTTTGCCAACAGCTATAGCCAGCTTCTTATAATATTGTTGATTAGACAGTCCAGACAGCAACCCTGGTACACAAACTGCCAGATCTGGCTTACTAAAGGTTTTGGTCACAACACTTATTCTCTGGAGAACATCAACCCTTGCACAGTAACACATTCCTATAACTTATGATGGTATGATATTTCCTGCAACAACCGTCAGGCCTTACGCTGACCCTCTTTAATTTTCAGTGACACAGTGTTACATTTGAGTTTCAATAACTCTCCCAGAAATATCAGTGTTTCATCTGTTGATGTTTGGCAGGTGGAAGCCCTGAAGGAGAAAATAGAGGAGGACAGAGGAAAAGATGCATTTCCTGCTGCAGGACAAAAACTCATCTATGCAGGTGAGCAAGAGGAATACTTTGACTGATTTACAGAGGAAAACAAACATATTGAAATATCAATTCAGTTATACCAAGGCCCCAGAATATGCTTGGTTTGTTTAATTGGCAGGTGTTTGTTAAAATTATATATGGAGACAACTCACATTGTTTCTATCAGCTGTTCACCTTACAAAATCATTGCTCAAGGTATATATTTAATTGTAACCATAGCAACAGTAATTCACTCCAGTTAACCAGTTGTGAAACTAACCTAACCATGGGTTAAAATGATTACAAACAAACTTAAAAAATTGATGCTGATTTAAACAGAGCAGCTGTTTTTTCTGTGGCCATGGTGTAAGAGCCCAATTGCACTCCTAGGTGTCCACATGTAGAAAAGGATGGACTGAAAAACAACAGTCAACTTCACATCGTGGCCTGCACCTCTTCCATTATTTTCTTATCTTAGAACACCATGCTTTATTGCTTACTTAAAGTACTAAAGCCACATTGAGAATACTCACTGAAGCAGCTGTGAGAATACTCATCTTGCAAATGACGAGTAATCTCACTGATTAGGTAGTTATTATTAGTCCAAGGTTTGATTTTAAGTGATGTGCTCCCTCAACACCTAAACTTCTGTGGACAGGGGTATGTGTCACATTTGTTGTCAAGGTGCTGTGACTGTGTATTACAGTAAATGCCATTCAAGACAGCACTCACTGTAGCCATTTCACCACTTAAAAAGTTACATGTGCATAACTAAAGGTCCATATATAAAATGTTCAGAGGTCAAACAAAAAAGTGCTTAAAAAGTCACAGTACTAGAAATTGCTACGTAGGATAATAACGTATCCACTGTGTACCCCCGATATGTCCTAACAAGTTACTTTATGTTTGATTCTGTTCCGTATTTTCCCATATTGCCGACTATCCTAGCTTCTTATTAAAAAATGGTGTCCTAAATCTTTTCTCATTTGCTGTTTCTCCTCGAATGTCACAGGCAAAATCTTAAATGATGACACCCCGCTGAAAGACTACAAAATCGATGAGAAAAACTTTGTGGTGGTCATGGTTACGAAGGTTAGTGTCTATTCAGATCATTTTTTTAGACAGAGTATGTCATATTCATCACTCTGCTGCTCTGAACACAAGTATTGTTTTTATTCCAGTCGCTTTTACTTTTCTGTTTATGGTTGCTGTTAAGCGTTCGTCAATAGTACTCAATACTTCCTCCATATATATTTTACATTAAAAGCTTTTCAGCAGCTCAAAGGGAATCCCACTAGGCTTTTAATTTCTAAAACTTATAGGAAGTGTAGAATTTCTATTAAAACAGTATTTGCGTTTAAAAAGAAAAACTTATACTGAATGTCTTGATTGCCAACAACAAGAAAAGATGCAGGCCTCATCATCCTCATTGCAGGCCTCATTTGAGACATCAAAGTACAGGTAATTCCAACCCATTCAATGGTTTTTACCCAGCCTTTAACAGCGACCATCATTTGTTCCACCATTATTTGAATACCAGCTTTTATTTGAGTTACGATAGTACTGATATTTAAATACTGTGGGACTTATAAACTTAACAGCCTGGTCCAGTTGAGTGAAATGAATAATGCAGTGCTGCTACCTGTTTGGTTATCACATCCACTCTTCTAATGATCAATTCTCAAATGTCTTTTTAGCCTAAACCAGCCCCTACTCCACAAGCAGCCCCTCAGCCAACTCCCCAACCAGCTGCAGCTCCAGCACCTCCCTCAGCCTCAGGCCCAGCACCGGCCTCTGGCCCAGCACCGGCCTCTGGCCCAACACAAGTTCTCTCCACACCGACACATACAGTGTCTGCACCCACACCTGTCCCACAGTCAGTGCCTCTCTCTGAAACCCCGCCTCCAGTCCCAGAAAACACCCCGCCGGCTTCTGTTGAAGCAACAGCAGCTCTGGACTCAAACACAGCCCCAGACTCGGCTTCAGCCGTTACTCTAGCCTCTGACCCAGCTCCAGCTCCAGCTCCAGCTCCAGCTCCTGAAGCTGTTCAGACAGTCCCGGCCTCTGCCCCTGCAGACCGCCCCACCCCTGCTGCCCAGCCAGAAGAGAAGCCAAGGGAAGACCCAGAGAATCAACCATCTGCCACTGCACCAATTCACTCCTCTGCTTCCAGGTTGGAGGACACCTATGTTTACGTACTAGGGATGCCTCAATCATGATTTTTTGCCGCTGATACTGATTGCTGATCGTCTATGAGCCATATCGGCCAATACGCGGTTGATATGGCTGATACCGATCATTTATTTTGTTTTATAGCAGCTGGTATAGCAGTATTAAAAAATCAATCAAAGTGCTTAGAAAGTCCTTGAATTTCAAATGAACCACAAAACGCTGTCGTATATTTTGAGTTTTGTTCATCAAGTCATTATAATTAAATTGCTCAGAATCAGAACTCGCTCAGCTTTTTCTTTTTTTAAATTCTGAGCATCCCTGTCTCTCCCTCTCTGACTCGTCACCAGCTCTTCCTTTCCTTTCTTCCTTGCCTTGATGAGCCTGTTAACGAAAGTAAAAATTTAATCCAGCATGTCTGGAAATTGATCTTTACAGTGATTGGCTTTTGACTGCTCTGTTTTATAATAGAGCAACAACTGCTAGGTTAAAAACAAGGCTTAACCCGGTTGTTGTTGTAGGCCACATTTTGGCCTTTGTTGTGGGCATGGCTCAAAAACTGACATCCATAGAAACGTTTGGTCTCAACTTGAACTGGAGCATCTGCAGATTAATTCCATACCCGATATGTTATTATCCACTAAAGTTAGGCATGATGCGAGATGAATGAATTCCCGTTTTCGTTATCTTCGCCACCATCTTGACTGGAAGGGAGCCTGCTGTATGTCGTCGCTATGCGTCAACGCAGTTGCCGTATTGGAGAGGTGAAGATCCGCCAGTAAACAAATACAATGTGCGTCCTCGATCGTTTTTTGTGATCGGCGACTAGAAAGCATTAATCCTCATCTCCCGATCGCATATTTTTTACTGAATATCGGCCAATCGATCTGGGCATCCCTATTACGTACACTGAGAGCTTAATTTATTATCTGGTTGTCTACTTTTGTCACCTACAGAGAATCAGGATTATTGTGTCATTTACACATGAGCATGTTGCTGAGCAGTAAACAGTGCAACAAAGATGGGACTTTAATACTAAGAATTTACCACGGTCCCGTTCACTAATAGCAAGAAATATGAGTTACTTTTCAGTGTATTGTTTTTAGCCATGCTAGTGGCATGGGTCTAGGGATGGGAATGTATGTCTGTCTGTCGGCCTGTCCACTACTTTGGTCCAGACTGAAATGTCTCAACAAGTTTTGGAAGAATTGCAATTACATTTACACTTTACTGATCCTTTTTCTCTAGCTCCATCATCAGGTCAAAATTTTAATTTGTCCAGTACTTTGGTTTATGACTGAATACCTGCAAAACTAATGGCATTCCCATCAGTCTCAGCTGTACTTTATGTTTAATTCTAATTAGCAAATGTTAGCATGCTAACATGCTAAATTAAGATTGTGAACATGCTAAGCATCAGCATTTTAGCATTGTCTGTGTGAGCATGTTAGCATTCTGACATTAGCGTTTAGCTCTAAGCACCACTATACAAGTACAGCCTCACAGAGCTAGGTAGACTTCTTGTCTTGTTTCTCCGTTAAAACGGATGCTTACTGTAATTGTTTGGGCTTTGGAACACAGATTTACTGACTTGAGTGTTTTTTTTCTTTGTTCATTTCTCTCAAAGCCTTGTCGATGAACTGGGACTTCTTGAAGAAGCAGCGTCAATACTGGGTAATACATTTTCCTTCGCTCTGTCATAAATTAAAAAATACTAGTATACTGGTTATATTTTGCTTTTCCCTTTTTACTTTAACCCTTAGTGCCTGATCAATAGTTTGCATCAAAAATTGCACCCCTTGTTTTCAGAGTGATAACAGCCATACCAAAACACACCGACATTATACAGACACTGCTGGAATCAGCGTGACTTACTCTTTCCAGTGATAGCAGTTTTCTTTGAAAATAAAGGTCTCAGTATGCTTCAAATGCTCTAGTTCTAAAGACAAAGTGTTTCTACCTGTTCTGAATGGCCACACTGGGTGAGAAGGCTGCTGTCACAGCCTCCTCCTCGCTGCATCCCACTGCCTCCCTGATCTCTCTCCAACAACTCTGTTTTTTGTGTGTCTTTTTAATCTCAACACGACGACTTGTTCAAATGTGGATAACAGAGCATACTTTCAGACAGTCTCTCCTCGAAGACACTGATGGTGTTCCACTCATTTGAACTTGGGTCCTAGTGGCCTAGGGGTCTTAGGTGCTGGCCATGTAATTATCAGATGCAGCAGACCCGATTCCACAGTCGGAGAGGGGTTTCAGAAACCCTTAGACCATTTTGTGATTTGAAGTATGCTGAGGCCTTAAATGTCTTCAATGGACATGGGAGATATACAGTGCGTTTACATGCACTTCGGGGTAGGGGATTAGGGAAACGTGATTTCCCCAGTTAGATTTCTGTTGGAGAACGCAGATTTCTTGGCCATCTATACATGTAACCGGTTTTCAAATTGGCTTTTTACATGTGAGCATGTGGAGGACAGACAGGGAAAGTTTCACTGTCACAGCAGAGCAGCTGGATAAAAGGAAAAATAATTACATCTAGGGATGCATCCTAGTATTTCAAATAATTTCATTCAAAGTCCGCCTAAAATTAAAACGCACAACACAAAGTAGCCTCTAGAAGTCTAAATAAGTCAGTTTCCACCACTGTACATTTGACTGTGAAATTTGCTGTCGTCTCACTGTGCCGTCAAGTCAAGACGTGTAGTGACTATGCCATAAATGTGCAAAAACAACCTCCTCATTTCATCCTGCTTCCATTAACCTCCTCTGTCGCTGTCCTACCTCTCCTGTTGTTTCTACAGTGACAGGTCCAGCCTATGAGAACCTAGTTTCAGAGATTATGTCTATGGGTTATGAGCGGGACCAGGTAGTCGCTGCACTCAGGGCCAGTTACAACAACCCAGACCGAGCAGTGGAGTATCTACTCATGGTGAGGATTTAACCAGCCCGTGTGCTTTATTCCCAGCCCTGCCTGCCACTATATTAGTGTGTAGTAATTGTTTATGTACTGCAGGGTATTCCAGCAGAGGCCAGTGATCTGCCGCCCCAGGAGCCAGTTAGACACAGTGCTCCATCCAACCCCCCCACCTCTACTACAGAACAACCACAGCAGCCCCCAGCAGACTCAAACAGTAAGAGCACTCGTTCATTACTTCCATTAATGCTGTTATGTGAAGTCCGTCACATACTTAGGCTTACTGTCAGGTTGTCAGGAGTTATTGCCCGTTTCCACCAAAGGAACTAGGGTAGAAGAACGTTTGGAGGGCCTGGTACTGAGTTGTGTTTAATGTCGCCAACTTTATTTAGATGATCAGCACAAGCTCACCCCATCTTTGTTGTTGGAAAAAATTAGTTGGCCATTTATTGCTGCTGATATATTATTTTACTATTGTCATAGTTATTTGTTCTGTTTTACGGGGCCCTGTGTATTCCTTTTCAAATAAATGCCCAGCATCAGCAGTGTTTATTGAAGGCTAGGCAAGTTTCATTCTGTTCAGAAATCAAACAGTCACAGACTCACAGCTAAGCAATAAAAGCAACACCACTTCTGTTGAGAATTTATTGTCATCTTGAATTTATTGTTGTCAAAAGTATCGATAGTGGTATCGATAGAGACTCGGATCGTTAAGCAGTCTCAAATGGTATCAATATCAATACAAATTAACGATCCCCATCCCTAGTTTCCACCTGAGGAACTATGATCTAAATTTAATTCCTCAGCCACAGTGGACCCAAAAATTCCCTGTTCTTGGGGTAGCACTTGCACACGGCCCAGGAACTATCTGGGTGGAGTATGCAGTGCTAAATGCGGCTCACTAGCCCTTTTTAACAGAGATCCCACAATGCTGCCATAAAGAAGACCCATCAGTACGGTGGCTTTGTTTTTTAACACTGAACGAAACAACGCCGGCGTTCCAGAGGCAGAAGGGGCGTGACGTGTAACTCAACAGCGTCTGCGTCTACTGTGATATATAACATACACGTCAGGCAGCAATATTGCTTTCTGAAAAATAATAATGGCAGGTGAACTGAGTGTTGAGGTGCTTTTGCTAGCTGTGCACATTTATGCCACTCTGCAAACGCAACCAAAGTTCCTGTGCATCGTATACAACATGATGCAAACCATAGCAGATTCGTGCAAGCAACGTGTTTGTTCGATTGATTTGATGCTAAGTGCTGCTAGCTGCTTTTTAAATCCCCCGGTGCTGGGTCGCACAAATAACACGTCATTAAAATGTCCCACCCCTGTACTGCCCTGCCAAAACCCCCGTTTTACGCTGACGTGGATTTGGCTCTGTTACTACTACTACTACTTAT
Source organism: Siniperca scherzeri (assembly GCA_027580175.1). Classification (NCBI taxonomy): domain Eukaryota; kingdom Metazoa; phylum Chordata; class Actinopteri; order Centrarchiformes; family Sinipercidae; genus Siniperca; species Siniperca scherzeri. Next base: position 2,393,543 of record CM050859.1, read on the forward strand.
GTTGTTACTTCCAATGCCCCCCATTCCGTGTTCGTACCTTTTATACAGAATGGAAAGACGGAATAACGGTGCAACATTCCCGCCTTGAACAGGCTGTATAACAGGGGCTGCTGGTCAAACATAAACCTCATGCTGCTACAACATGTGTACAGCTTTATTCACGCAGTAAACAGCACTCGTTGCCACTAGTATCACTTTTAGAACGAGGGACAGACATTACTTGTAATCTGACAAAATAATCTTAACCCAAGGCCCACTTACTACCTTCCTGGACCTCTTAATCATCTGATGAAGTTTGCCCAGTTGTCTTTGAGTTGGCTGAGTTATCTTCATGTGACAACTGAACAGCAAAGAACAACGCGACTGTGTTGGTTCTTCAGATGCAGTTGAAACACGAATACTCATGGACAAATGGACTTTTAGTTCTCGACTTTAGTTCTTCCTTAGTACATGAACTATTTGGTCAAAAACGGACATAAAACTCCTTTTCATTTAGGTAAGGTAAGAGTACAGAAACATTGGTTGGAATAACAAGAAACACAGTACACACAACACAGTGGAAATGTATATTTTCAGTGCATACAATATAATCTGTGATTGCTCTATTTAGCTAGGTTTTAGGATTGGCCCTGGCTGTTACCTTTTACCTTTTTGTTAAGTTTTTTTTTTGGGGGGGGGGCTGCTAAAGGAAGTGACACACATCCCATGTGGGAACTTTAGGCTCCTCCCATTGCTCTCTGCAGTTGGACCCTTCCCCATTATGGGTGATGTTGCAAATTAGTGAGCAGACTGCTTCGTGGCAATAGTGGATTTTTATTAGATTTTAGCATCAGTTTGATTAAGTACCTTGATTTGTATTTAATTCACTGAACTATTCAGACACAGACTGGTTATTTTGTCTATAAACCGTCTCCCTGAAAATGTACTCTTATCATACTAAACAACAACAGTAAGCAGCCTGTCTCCACCCCAGCAGGGCCAGTGTCTGGCAGCCAGCCTCCCCCTGCTGGAGGAGGCTCTGTCTCCACAGGGAACCCTCTGGAGTTCCTGAGGAACCAGCCTCAGTTCCAGCAGATGAGACAGATCATCCAGCAGAACCCAGCCCTCCTGCCGGCCCTCCTGCAGCAGCTGGGCAGAGACAACCCGCAGCTGCTGCAGGTACCACACCAGCATGCTCAGCACGCTACAGCGGGTTTCTGCCACGCATTATGTCTGTTTTTCTGTTAGTAAGATATTTGAAGAAACTGTTAACAGAGCAGTAAGAGAAGTAAGTCTGAGTCCAGGAAAAAGTGTATTTTATGCAGATCAACACTGAAAGATTGGAAGGGCACCTTTTTCTTATTAACAATAGATGTAGTATAAATTAAAATTATATTTTGAGATTGTGAATGATGTAGTTGTGCTACAAAAGTATAACCAAATCCATCTGACACAATCATAGAGGTCAGTTTACCATGTCGACTGTATACTATTTGAATGGGTAGATTTATAATTGTAATCCGCTGTTCTGTGTCATTTTTGCTAGGGGCTGGGAAGCTGTATATTCGCTGTATGGTAGTATTCATATTGTTTGTATATGTTACTTGCAGCAAATCACGCAGCACCAGGAGCGTTTTGTGCAGATGCTGAATGAGCCACAAGGTGGAGACATGGGAGGGGAGGGGGCTGAGGCCCAGGGGTCACCACACACCAACTACATACAGGTCACCCCACAGGAGAAGGAGGCCATTGAGAGGGTCAGTTACCATTGTCTGTATTAAGTCCCATTGAATTGTCTTGTTGTCTGGGTAACTGCACAACTTGCACTATGATCAAAATAAGGTCGAAACTGACATATTAATAGTTAGCTAAAGTACACAAACTTATGATAGAATATTTATTTATTTTTCTTTTCAACAAGATGTTGGATTCACCAAACCATTCTGAGCACACATTTTTAACATTTAAACTATCCAAACTGTACAGGCTGCTACAGAATGAGGAAGCATTCACTGCAAAACAAGTCATGAAAACTGCTCTTGGACCTTCAAAATCATGACTTACGTTTTTTTATTTACCCATAATGAACTGATCTTATATTTAAAGGGCTTGAAGTGGCAATATTCTTGGTAACTGTGTGGCTGCTTGTTTGGAGAGATCAGACAGTTTTGTTTACTGAAGGTGTGTATTGATGGATCTGTATTTCTCCTATTTTGATCATAGTGTATGGTGTGCAGTCTTTCAGTCAACAAGTCCATGGAGTAGTGTACAGATCTGTGTGTGTACAGATACATCACTGTGCAATGAGTTAACTGCCCACTGGGTTAATCTGTTACAAATTTGCTGTATTCCTATATCTTGTTGTGATGTTTTTTTACATGTATGCATAGGTGTGTGTGCCCTTACCAGTAACTGTCCCAGACACAGCTGTACTGATGTACTGTACTGTGTGTGTGTGTAACGTGAACATGTGTATTGTGTTCCAGTTAAAAGCGCTGGGCTTCCCTGAAGGCTTAGTCATCCAGGCTTACTTCGCCTGCGAGAAGAATGAGAATCTGGCCGCTAACTTCCTGCTACAGCAAACATGGGACGATGAGTAACCAAGCGTCACCTGACACATCACCATTCGACAGAGGGCCGCAGAGTGGATGACAGCGCTACACAAGGGAGGAACAAGGACAGGAGAGGAAGAGGACATTTCTTTTCACGCCATGTGACTGTGGTCTGATGATGGTGATGATGATGAAGACATGCTGTTCAAAGTTAGCTGTGCTGCCTACTCTCCATTCTGCTGTGATGATCATTATAGGAGCTCACACTGAGCTGTGCCTCACTGCTGCTACATCATTTCTGCTGCCGCTTGTGCCGAGTGATCACACCGAGAAAAGTCATGCCCCAAAATACGCCAGCAGTCTGCATCACCTTCACAGACCAACAGGCTTTTATTTAGAGGGTTTCCTCTGCAGTCAGCTCACAAGCTGCTTGCTGAGCATGTGTGAAACTTACTGTACATACACTCTATAGTATATATAATGTATATCTGTAGTGAATATGTACACGACAAAAACTAATTTTCAACATGTGCATTTGCACACCGTCCATGTTGGATATACCTGAAAATGTGATGCAGACTGTTGACTTCACTGTTTGAGAGCTAGCATTGCTTTATATTAAAGTTCAGGTATGTTCATTTCATTTCTTCTGCTTCTTTTATTCTTGGAAAAAATCCCAATCACTCAGAATATCTCAGAATGAATGAGTCCAAATGGCACAAATGAGTTCTTCAGGTCGTGTTTTGACCTCTCATTAACCATGCAGTGGTTCTGTGCTTCTAGCCATGAAAATGAAATCTGCAAGGTGATAGAAGAGCAGGAGTATTTAAATTTTTGCTGCCAATTCCTGCCACGAAGAGAAAAGGTTGAATTGAAATGTTAGGAATGACAAAGATATAAAATGCTCAAAGTCAAAATGTTAAGAAAATAACTCAAAATTAACAATTTAAGTCAAAATCTTGACTAAAGTAAAAATTACGAGATCGTAAGCGAATGTAACATAATTTTGACTTTGAAAGTCCAAATTGTAACTATGGCAACATTTTGTCTTGACTTAGAAATCCAAAAACGTTGACTTGGTATCTATTTTGACTTAAAAGGTCAATATTTTACTTTGTATCCCATTATTTTGACTTATTCATGGTAAGTCAAAATAAAACATTTGACTTAGTATTTAATCATTTTCACATAGTATCTCATAATTTTGAACCAGAAAGTCAAAATTTTGACTTTTATCTTATTATTTTGAGTCACTATGAGTATTATTTTTATTTCTGTTATTCCCAACTTATTTTTGTGGAAATGGGCTTCCTAAAACTGAAGACATTCAAAGTTTGGTGCAATCGGTCTGCTGTAAGCGGGCGATTACCTCCGCTATCGGAAGAGTCATGACACCTTGCACTCTGTTTGGAACATACAATGAATAAGTTGTGCAGTTACAGAATATTAGAATTACTTGTCATCAAGAGTATGTGTGCTGTTGTGTTTAGTGGGCGCAGCGAGATGCAGCGCTGAACTGTCATTGGGATCTTTCACTGTAGAGGGTTTGTTTTGTTATTTTGCAGATGAAGTAATTTGAAGGTTGATTATGAAGTGCCACATAGTAGCGTTGTGAGCTAAACATTAGATTTAAAAAAAAAAAAAGTTGTGTTCATAATCTATATTTCCTTAGCTGGAAAGATCAAACATAGTCCACTTCCTTTTTTCAGACAGTCTGTTCCTGTTCAGTTCCATATCACATCTACTATGCATCCTAAAGCTGTACGCGTTTGAGCCATTGCTCCTTCATGCCTTATGGGTTGTTAAAGACTTGAACACGTTTAATTTTTACAAATGGTGTTGTTTCAAATACGGTGTTAAGAGAGTCCTAGGATTGGTGATCATCATTAGCGTTTTAATTACTGATAATGAATCAGTTACTGTTTCAAAAGTGGACTAAAGGGAATTTGAATAAGTGCTAGAAGCCAAAACAAAAAGAATATTTTTTCAGCTTCAGCATGTGCTTTGCTGTTTCTCCTTTTACTTCTCTTTATTGTGTTTCAACTGGAAATGACTGGAAGTTTTGTATTACATTGTAAATGGGGTATACACACTTTGGAGGAAAAAAGGCACTTTACTGTGACAAATGCTGCTCTTTAGCTGTGCGAGGCTGTTGGTTGCATGAGACTGTTAGTTATTTATAGCATGGCAGTGGGTTAGGAATGATGAAACCACCAGTGTGGTGTTGCTCTGATCTCAGTGTATCTGTTGTTTTCCCCATTTTGTCATTGTTTTGTTTTCTTTTGGGGTTTATAAAAGATATTTACGACCTTAAATACACCAGTTGAGGTTTTGCTGAATAGTTGTGAACAACTTTTGTTTCAGCATTGTGTAAAATAAATGGCTTTTACAAAGTGGGTGAGACAAGGTGATGTTTTATCATGAGAGGTCAGCATGTGAGTGTTCACTGCCAGGGACCCTCCTCAGCTTGGTTTACCTGATCTAGACCAGCAGTGAAAGGCGTCGTATTTACTGAGGAAGTGGACATCAGTGTCTCATGCCTCCACACATCACATACCTTCACAGCAGCGGAGTCATGCAAACAAAGTGACGAATAAACAATGTTAAGTTAATTCTACAAATGAAGGCTTTCCTTTATTGGCAACTCTTGGAACGCGTGTTTTTATTGAGTTGATTTATTTTTTACTAAATTTTGAAACACGATTTCTGCAGGGGTTTTGGTTTGTAGCTACCACATACCGGCGCCAAACATCACGATTAGTAATTCGAACCGACATAAACTGCAATGTGGTTCCAACACAACATGACTGACTGAAAGGTAAACCAATTTAAGATGTAATTATTTGCTTTGAAAATATTTATGCCGAACAACAAAAGCAAAAGGTTTTGTTTAGCAGAGCATGTAGGCTGTTAAACGGAGGGGAGTGTTCGGGTCGCCGTGCGGAGGGAGGCAGAGTGGGTGCGTTCCCGCAGCAACGGGGAAGATGGCAGCTCACATATCTCTCACCCAGGTAAAGATGCATCAATTTACGACTCTACACTTCAATTTAAGGCTAAGATATTAATAGCATAACACAGTATGTGTCATTCATGGCATTGTATTTTCATTTTACTTTGAAGAAAACATGAGCTCGCTTGGCAATGCAGCTAAAATGTGGCAGTCAGCTGGTCAAATAAGGCCTATTGCAGTACCGTTAGGTAGCGGGCTTGTTAGCCTCAGCTGGTACTAGCTAGCCGTGTAGCTCTTTACCTACGACATAAAATACAATGAACTTACTAACCTAATTATAAAGGGAAAGATAATGAGCACCATGGACAGTGTGTACAATGTTAGACCCGGGCTGGCCTGCGCACGTATGTGTAACAAAGCATCAGAAACTAGGATAACGTTCAGTCTTTAAGCTAGCAAACCCTAGCTAGCCTAGCCTTGATGTCAAGTAGTGTGAGGATGGAAAAACCCATGCTCGTAAGGCAAGACAGCAGGCTAAAGTCAGCTAACCTGGGCTAAGCTTTGATTAATGATGATGTGAGCTGGTTCACTGATGGCCAAGTTAATGTTAAGGCTGACGAGCACCCACGGTAGCGATTGTCTTTTGCCTGCTGCGGTTGCGCAACAGTGATAAAATATGGCAATGCAGTTGGTTTGTGATATCTTTTGTTATTGATTGTGAGCAGCATGGCTTGGGAGCTCTTTCAGCAAAACCTGGGACTGAGCACTATTCTCGGCTTTTTGAGTCAGTACAAATACAACAGCGCTTATTTCAGCTGGTTGAAATAGTAGAGAGAAGTGCATGGCGTTGATTTATAGTGCAATAATATTCTCTTTCTGCCGCAGTTGTCAAGTGGGAACCCTGTATATGAGAGCTTTTACAGACAGGTAAGATGATAAGTCACAGTATATTGCTTCTAAACTGTAACCCTAAGTTATGCAAAACACGTGTGAAAGACAGTTCACATGTTTCAGAGAGAGTTCATCATGAAATGGAAAAATTAAAGATTTAAATATGACACAATGCACTGTGATGTGTGTGTTTGCTCCAAGGTGGATCCTGGGAATACAGGAAGAGTAGGACCAACAGAAGCTGCCTTGTTCTTAAAAAAGTCTGGACTCCCTGACATTACATTGGGGAAGGTAGGTTTGTTTTCTATAAAGTGGCTGATGGTGTCAGTGTTACTTCACACAGAGCTGGAGAGGTGTGTTTGTTTCATACAAGGTGGCTGCAGCTTGTGGATCTTAATTGTTCTTACTGCAGTTGTGGATTGTCAGTGGACTGAAGGTCAGCCTCTGGTCTGTGGTTATGTCAGTCTGTGTCTGCTGCCAGCATTGTTGAAAACTGTCCAGAAGAGTAAACTGTGCAATGCTCATAACAGTAAAAAGTGACAGTAACAATTAGAACTGGTTATCTGCACACTATTATTACTTAAAAGGGCTGTGTGCCTATTTTACAGAATTCAGCCCTGATGTGTTTTCAGGCCTTATATGCATAGGACTAATAATATTTGGGACATCGAGCGATTTGTAACCATAAGCAAGATTTTAAAGCTGCATCAGCATTTCATATCAGAATCAGGTTTATTGACAAGTAGGTTTTCACATACAAGGAATTTACCTTGGTATATTGGTGCATAACAATACACATAGTAAGTAGAAAATACAAAGAAAGATGAAAGCTAGTACTGCAAGTACTGTTATGGTTTTATGGCCTGCAAAAAAGCTGCTCTGATAAACATTTATCAGGTGGAAACAAAGTTGTCTGTTGGATGTAAATGGGCAACTGTTTGCTAACATGTTCGCCATATCAACTTTATAAGCTCATAGTATGTCAATGTTGTGTTTACAGCTGGTTTTGCTGCCCCAAGTGGCAAAAAAACCCAATTATTGCAGCTTTACACTTGCGCAAAAATGTTACTGTAACTATTTGTAATTTGTGAAGTAAAGAGAAAAGTAAATAAAGAGACAGGAGCTAAAACGGCTTGTTTCAGACAGAGGATGAACTGAGGGTCTGCATAAAGGGCAAGATAAATAAGGATTTGTGACTTATGCCAAGCTACTAGTGGAATCTCAGAATACAAATATAGAGCTGGAAATGAGCATAATAGGTCCTCTTTAAGACAATCAAGGATTCAGCAGAAGTTGTGATATGGTTACAGTAAACACTCAAGTGTTTTTGTTTGATAGATAAATGTGTGACATAAGCATTTTAGGCATTTACACTCTGGTGGCTCAGTCTAGGCAAATTGACATAAAGTCCAACCAATTAGGGAAGGTAATAAAAGTAATTTGTGTTTTGGAGTTGTTGTAACTTCCAGTGTTGTAGACAGCTGATATCAGTATAGTTGCCTTAGTTTGCAGGAAAATTACCAGATTTAATTTTGAAGCATTGCTACATGATCAAAAAGTTTCAATGAACTGCCCACTACAGTACTTCAGAAAAGACTATGCCACTTATGATTTCCTGAATGTTTAAAACCAGTGTATTATCTTTTGTGATTTTTAAGGTTATGGACTCTTGACTTGGACTTGTCTGTGTTCAGTCTTAAACTGGGCTGGTTTTGACAGTCAGAATCAGAAATACTTTATTGATCCCTGAGGGGAAACTCTTTTGTTACAGCAGCTCACTATCACGTCAGTGCACACAGGAATAGAAGTACTAAGCAAATCAGAATATAAGCAAATCATATAGCAAATCAGTCCTGATTGTATTTATGTGCATCAGAGCTGGGTAATGGTAATAATAATGGAACACAGTTCATTGCATTAAACATTTTGATATATATTTTGGTAATTTTATGTCATTTTACATATGCTTGTTATATGAAGATACTTACCATATTGGAATATCCATATTTTGTTATTGATTTCAGAATCAGAACCTTATTGTCCATCACAAGATGATGATGGAAATTTGTCTTTTATATGGCTCACACACAGATTAAAAACATAGATTTAGCAAAAAAATACAGTGTTAAAAAATATGTACATATGTGTGTATATACATAGCGATAAAGCTGGAGTATGGAACGTCTGGCAGTGAGAGTAATTACACAAACCCTGTCGACACATGCTTATGATGTATGCCTAAAGGTGAGCTCGCCCCAGGCTTGTGTTCAGAAATAGTTAAAAAATACAGAGAAATTTCCACAGTTCCAAGACAATAATCCCTTATTTAGGTATAGTAAATGTAATAGCTACATAGCCTACTCAGAATATTTTACAAATACCAACCTGTCCAAGAGCAGTAACATGAAATTGGTTTCTGCCCTCAGTCCCTTCTCTCAGCACTCTCCAACAAGGAAAAACTAAAGCTACACCAATGGTTATCTGTGTTTGTCCTCGCCATCAATTGCTTTCTTTTTTGGACAGTAATGCTTCCTCTGAATGCTGAGTTTCTATTTTTATTTGGAGCATCAGAAACTTTTCTTGGTTGCTTCTTGGGTTTTTCTCCTAGTTGCTGTAGCCTACTGCATTGCTACGGTTGCTCCAGATCCATGTAGAGAGAGTTGCGTCATCTCTATTCCATTATAATTCAAGTGGCATTTTTAGCATGACTGCATACAATACAACGTTGCCAAACCATATTAACACAAACTATACAATCATAATAAACAAAATAAACAATTCTCAAAAATCTAAAATCTCTCTAGTGGACCTTTTATTTTATTTAATTTTTTTACAGCAATGGTGGATCGCAGAGCTCTCTACATGGCTCTGGGTTGCTCCCCGCTTCCGCTCTGGCAAACCAGTCATTGCTGGTTGGCGTGAAACACATCATTACTGGCCAGTGCAGGAAAGTCACCACAGACACCAGATTTAAAAAAAACAAAAAAACAAAACAAAACAAAAAAAACCCGGTATACTGCCAAATACAGAAAGATTTACCTGCCTGTGATAGGCTTAATCAGCATTCGTAGAAAAGGTTTCAGTCGTAGTCATCTGGACACTGTTTTCAGAATCAAGACGTTTCGGCTCCCATCCTGAAGTCATTCTCAATAGTGAATAATGGACCGGGAACTCAGAAATTTAAGCTACTTGGTGTTACTTAAGCCCTGCCCTCAGGAAGGAGTCTTCCGGAGTATCTGCTGATTACTCTGCCTAGTTTCACCTGAAACTGCCCTTATTGTTTCCATGATGGCCCAGTAATCAGTAATCAGGCCTATTGTTATCTGGCTGCACCTCCCTCATCACTGTTAAGTACCTGATTAGCATATGATTGGCGTGACCAAGGTGCTAATACACTGTGGTAAACGTTGGGTAGATTGAATCTCAGACCACCATTTCTGTTCAAAGAGGGGTTTTCTTTTTTCACAAAAATGGCTTCTTTGACACCTCTTTCAAACCAACTCTTCTCTCTACTTAGAATCTTCACCTCACTGTTTTTCACCTGCATTCCGACCTCAGAAGCAGTGACAGTGGTCGAAACGTCTTGATTCTGAAAACAGTGTCCAGATGACTACGACTGAAACCTTTTCTATGATAGAACACTCCTGGACGAATGAGGGACTACACCATCCTTAATCAGCATTGTGTGAACTTGTTTGGCAAGGGCTTGAATGTAACGAACGTTCATTTATATGTAAAGGTTCTGCACTCTAGCGTTAAGAACAGTTTGGATTTGCCAGCCCTAATGTGCATTCATTCTGCTGTAGAAAGGGTTTTAAATTTTCTTTGTAGAGATCTTCTTAAAAAGCATTATAATTTTTTAATTACGATGTAACGATGGTAGAGGGCTCAGTGGCTCAGCTCACCGGCCCTACCCTAATTTATACAGCCAGCCCTTGTCTGTGTGATACCAGGTAGATTCACTGGTTATTTAGAAAGAGTAGGCACAGAGGCAGAACTATCAGTCTGTTCTCTGTTCTATTCGCTCTGATATCGCTCTGGTCTGAGTCATTCAATGCATTTGCATAGACTTAAAGATCCCATATCGTGAAAATCAGTTTTGAATGTGTGTGTGTGTTTTGTTTTTTGTTTTTTTAAATTTTTATTATAAACTCTGAGGGGTAAAATAAAAGTTGTGAAAATATGAAAATGCTTACTGCAGCATTCCTATAGCCTCCCCTCAACAAGATGGCCCCCAGCTGTACAAGCCAGTAAGAATTTGCTCGTTGAGCTGAAAAATTCCATAACCCCGCCCCCTCACTGCCAGCTGCTTCTATTTCATATGTGCTTCGTCCTCTAATGAGCTTCGCTATTGGTTTACCCTCCGAGGCACTGCACCCTGAAAAAAGATCTTTCCACACACTGCCCAGTCGGGGGATAGTAGGCACCCAGTGCCCTCTCCCTTTTTCATTCAGTCACTTTGTTTACGGATCTTCCACGAGTTTTTGTCACCCTCTGGTGTTGCAGGTTTTTTCTTCTCACTATCTTTTTTGCTAGTTTTTTCTCTTCAGCACCATGGCCAACATCAAGCTATGCCTCACCTGTGCCACGTCCATGCGCCTCTCGGGCGCTCACTAGTCGTCAATTTTTGCTTTTGTCCAACATGAATGGGCTAGCCGCCAAATCTTTGGCAGTGGCTTATGCCGCCTATTCAACAATTGAGGACTGGGAATGGGACGGGTGTGCTGGTGCTGGAGAACTCAGTCAGGGTCTGTCTCCTCCCGCTGCGCTACCCCTGGTCAGGAGCGAAGCCGACACTATTGAGAGACAAGCTTACAGCTAGCCTGCGTGATAGGTGTTATGCTGGTCCTGCTCAGGGTGTAGCACTCGCTAGCAACATGGCTTTCCTGGTGGGCTCCCTCGACAAACTCACCCACGAGAGGGACGAGCTGTTGGAAGTGGAGATTGGCTGATCCTTGCCACATCAAGACAGGAGGCGGAGACCCATACAACACAGGTCATCCAGCACATCACGCAGCTGAGCTCTGCCATCAACCAGGACAAGAGCGCCCTGCTACTGAGCCAACAGATGCTCTACTTCGGGCTCCATCTGGACTCCCATGCCATGACAGCACATCTATCAGTGGAGCGGGCGGAGGTGATACTGCTACTGGCCTGCCGCTTGGGGTCTTTGGCACAGTGCTGGCGGTGAGCGTCATGTCGCTCCTCGGGATGATGTCAGCAGCCCATCTGGTGGGGTGACTGGGGCTGATGCACATGAGAAGCCGTCAGCATTGGTTCGCACAGCTCTGTTTACATCCAAGATGGGACAAATGGCGCAAGCTCTGCATCCCACCACGGCTGCTAAGAGACGTGGAGTTCTGGGACTCACCCAGTCGTCTCCACGAGGGAGTGCAACTAGGGTGCGTCCCCCATTATGTTCAGGTCTTCACGGACAACCCCCCTGGCAGGTTGGGGTGGGACCTTCGACCATGCCAGGGTGGGAGGAATGTGGCCGGACTCCTCCTGTTACATCAACCTGTTGGAACTCAGGGCAGGGAGCCTGGACACCAGGTGGTTCCGAATTTGGCATGGTTAGTGGTGGCGGACCCGTGGCCAATACCGGACGTGCCCACGGCTTTGCGTCAAGCAGACTTCCTCATGGTCTGGAAGTTGAGGGTGTGGCTGAGTGAGCTAGGTCTCCCGGCCGTGGTTGTCGCCACGATTCAGAATACACATGCCCCCTCAGCCTTGAGAGCTTACTCGTCTCGCTGGCGTCTCTTTGTGGATTGGTGTGAGACTGGGGGCCTCGAGCCACGTTCCTGCCCCCTGGAGGGTATCCTGGGTTTCCTGCAGGGGTTGCTTGACAGTGGTCCCGGCGTATCCACGCCCGGAGGTCATAATGGTTTCGAACGCTTAACAGCTAAGAGTCACCCCTTAGAGAAGCGCTTCCTACGGGGGGCTCACAGGCTGAGACCTCCCACCCGTTGCTTGGTCCTTTGAACCTCTGGATCAAGCAGATCAAGAGGTTTTGTCCATCTAGACTCTATTCTTAGCCCTGACTTCAGCTAAAAGAATGGGAGACTTGTGCACTGCAACTGTTTGTCAGTGGCGATGGAGAGTCAGTTAGGCTCCTACCAAACCCACAAAGGTCATTACCTCCTCGTTCAGATCGAGGGTTATTCACTTGAGGGCTTTCATTGCCCCTCCTCACGCCGACAATGAGCAGGAGTGTCTACACACCTTTTGCTCCGAATGCACACTCAGGTGTTATGTGGAGTGTACAGTGGCTTTCAGGACATCTGACTGCTTGTTCATCTGCCATGGCGGTCGGACTGTGGGTGCAGCCTTGTCAGCTCAGTGGCTTGCTCACTGGAACTGTGATTAGATCGGCAGGTGTTATGAGGCGGTGGGTCGCCTGCCCCCTGGGGGTCTTAGGGCGCATTCCACCAGAGGTATCGCTTTGTCTATGGCATTGATCAGGGGTGTCTCAGTGGAGGACATTTGCCTAGCTGCCTCTTAGTCTTTGACCTCTACATTTGTACAGTTGTATCTTAGAGATATGACTGCTGGGGCAGTGGTTCGTTAGGTGCTTACTGCATTGTCTGGGGGGGACCTCTGCTGGATCAGTCGGAGGTGTGTGTGTAGATTTTTGGTTTGGGCCCAATTGGAGATACATCTTATCCCTTCGCCTCGGGTGTTAATCAATAGCGAAGCCCGCTAGAAGGCGAAGCACGTACGAAATAGAAATGGTAGTTACCTGGATGTAACTCCAGTTCTATGAGTATGTGTGGAGCCCTCTAACTACAAGCCCACTGGCCCCAGTTCCTGGTGGCTGTGTTTCCAAAGGGAGACGAGCTGCGTGGGCACAGGGGTTATGTTGGGGGAGGGCACTGGGTGCCTAATACCGATTGGGCGGTGAGTGGAGGGTAAACCAATAGCGAAACCCGTTAAAGGGCTCCTCATATACTTTACGCATTGTACTGGAGTTACATCCAGGTAACTACTATTTCTAGTGCGAACTGCGAAGTGAGAGAGTAGACATGTTGTTGAAAACCAGCCACAAAAAGTGCATTATTCCTGGCTGCAGTGTATCAAGCAAATCACTGCATAGCCTTCCAAAAGAGTAAAATGTTGCAGACAAGTGGATGGATTTAATTTTGGAGACTTGCCTCGACCTATCTTTTTGGATGTATACAGCACATTTTACACCGGAGTGCATAACAGAATCGGGGGCTATACGACGCTGGAGGACTATCCAAATTAATATTGAAGAAAGGATCCATTCCAATGATCAGGGACCCTTCCCTGAGCATTGAAACGGTGAGTAAAAAACATTTTAATAACGTAGATTACTAACTGAGTTGATAATTTCGTTTTGGCTAAGGGTTAGCTGGCTGTGGTGCCGCTAGCTTGCCTCTTTATAGCCCTACCCCACTGAGCTAGTTAGTGATGTAACTGTAATGTGACCTCCAAAGCAAACAGTTTGATAGTGTCACCTACGATTTTAGTTGGTTTGTAATATTGTCTCGGACCAAGAGGACCAGATATTGAGAGTGCATCACTAGCAACGGCTGGCAGCTGAGCTGTCTGTGGGAGGGAAAGACAGTGTAAACAAACTTATGTTGGTAACTGTAACGTTAAGTTTTGTTAGCAGTATTGTAGAGCAAGGACTTCTCCATTTGTGCGTTCTTGACAGTTTTAGGTAGGTATGTATGTAACTTTGTGAAGATACATTTTGCTGATTGTAGTGACAGGAAATATTACCACCCTATCTCCAACCTGACGCATTTCCTAACATTTATTTTTATGGATCCATTAGACCTTGTTCCCAGGCCAGACCTTCCCGGAGTATTGGCTGCCAGACCGAAGATCTGTTGGCACTCAACTTTCCAAGGACATGTTAGAAGTAGAGGTTAGTGAAATTGAATATTTGTTAGTTTAGCTGCAAAGTTTTATTATTTCCTTTTACATTTTTGTTTATAATGGGCAATAATTCAACTTTGCACACATGGTTTTGCTATCTGTAATGTTACAGGTAAAATATAAAGTTTGTAGGTATCCAAATGTTAAATATTGCTTCAAATTCTCTTGATACTTTTTTTCATTGTAACGGCACATAGATATGAAGTAATAGTTTGAGTATTCCAAATAGTTATTCCCAAATTATGGGTCTATGGACAATATATTCACATTGAAGTTGAAATCATCAGGCTACATCAACACTGGGAGTGATCCTTATAGAAAGCGAATTAAAGAAGAAAAATATTTAAATATCACATGGTATGCTGTAACAAGCTAGATTCAAGAATTACACAGTTACAGGCAGGCAGATCACTTCACACATGTTCTGTCATTTTGGTTTCCGCTGGTCATACTGTAATCACCTTGACATTAGTACTGTGATCAACACACACCTACATGCTTCTCCTTCATTCAAGATCAAATTTATCTGTAGTTGTACATGGTTGGCACTGATAAAACATCATGACTGTATAATGTACAAGTAACACTAAATCTGCTATGTTTTACAGGTTATGTTAGTGACCTGATAAAGCTTGTTTTTGTAAGGTGTTTCTGGAACCCACCAGACTCTACTCTCTGAGAAACCATCAGAAGAGGAAGTTATTGCTGGGCAGGTGTCGTGCTTCAGTCTAGCAAAGGCCTGACGACAACACAGCATCCAGCAGCATCAGGAAGTCTCTATATCCACAGGACATGACAGGATGACGACTGCGACCTGAGAACTCCAGTACCAGCTGACACAACTTCAGTATACAAGAAACCCTTTACCCCGATGGAGGACATGATCTGGACTTTTTACATTAGTTATGGCTTTGCTACTTTGTGCATTATATATACACAATTTATATTTTCATTGCATTGGCTATGAATAAAGTGCTTATTTTTAAGGAGAGTTTTGGTCATTTTAAAATGTAGTAGTAAGGGTCCTGTGGTAT
Source organism: Siniperca scherzeri (assembly GCA_027580175.1). Lineage (NCBI taxonomy): Eukaryota > Metazoa > Chordata > Actinopteri > Centrarchiformes > Sinipercidae > Siniperca > Siniperca scherzeri. The sequence continues at coordinate 2,408,854 of CM050859.1, forward strand.
TAGAGAAATATGTTATTTCACAAAGGTTTTATGAAAAACCTATTTGTCGATGTGTCAAAAAACCTGGTCCATTTAACATCCTGACTATGAAAATGTGAAAGCGTTTTGCTAGTAATCCTTTACTACAGGTAGTAAATAGTGACTGTAAGCAACACAAGACATTTCTCTGTTTCATAGTCAAACTTTATTATGGTGTTGACAGATCACAATACAAGTTATACAATATTCTCTACAGTATTTTGCAAGAATATCAAACATAATCTGCAGCTTTGACAAACATTTTAAAACAAAAATATGGTTAATTTTGTATGTGTGTGTTAATAAATTGTCTGACAAGTAAAATACTGAGCAGTTTTTCTTGCTTTCTTACTTGACTAATGTTTAAAAACTATTTGTTTCATATCATACTTTCCACCCACAATTACATGCTAACACGTTACCTCTGTATCTCTTCACAATGCTTTCTACATCACTGGGCTCCGTAGGTCACTTCTGACAAATGTACCAGTAAAGAGTATTGTTTAGAGAGTTTATGCACATATACTAAGCTACCATTTATGACAGAGATATATAACTAGCAGTATTTACCTGAGGAAAATGTCAGGGAAACCTGTAATCTTTATTGCCATTGTGTCATTTGTCCACTATTTTGTGTCAGGTTCCCGCTTGAACATGTGCTGTTGTGACCTTTTGGTTTTAGAAGTGCATTCAAGTGTTAGTTACAGTGATTCCAATTTAAGTTTTTTTAGTAAGTATTTTTGTTGTATAGTTTTGGATGGGTAGTAATTCATTATTAAAATCAGTTTTTTAGCTAAATTCACTTCATATCCAGAATAGAAATCAAACATCTCAAGTTGATTGGTTAAGATAGGAAGGCATGTATCAGGGTCCTCTAAATAAAAGATCATGTCATCAGCAAAAATAATAAACTTTATTTTATAAAAAAAGCCCAATGATATGTTCTTCACTCTACCTTTATCCCTTTAAGGTCTTTATTCTGCCTAATTGCTTGTGCCAGAGGCTCTGTAAAAATTGGAAATATGGTTGGCGAAAGGCAACATCCCTGCCTGGTAGACCATTCTAGTATTATGCTATCAGTCAGACTGCCATTTATTTTTATCCTTGCAGTTGGTTTTTGGTCAAGTGTTTTAATACATTGGATGGTCTTGTCATTTAGTCCAAATTTCTCAAGTACCTGATACAGAAAAGTCCAGTTTACATTGTCAATGCCTTTTCTGCGTCAAGACTTATTAAAGCTGCACTAATATTTTTGTGTTTAACATGATCAGTGATATGTAGGGTTCTCCTTATGTTATCTTGGGTTTGGCATCTCTTAATAACGCCCGATCTTTATCTATAATGTCATTCATAAAGTGTTCATTTCTTTTTTCAATAATCAAGGTATGCATCTTATAATCTACGTTCTGTATTGATATAGCTCTTTAAACCGGGCAGATTTCACTGTTCTTTCCCTTAGGAATCACAGATATTACAGCTTCCTTCCAGGATGGTGGGAGTTCACCATGTTCAAGTGTATAATTAAATGAAGACTCGAGTAGTGGTATAAGTTGGTCACTGAGTGTTTTATACCACTCAGATGGTAGACCGTCACTGCCAGGGGATTTATTCGTTTTTAGTCTAGTTATTGCTTTCTCTATTTCTGTTTTTGTAATGGGTGAAGTCAGAATTGACTGGTAAATCCAGTGTCTCTAGAAAAGCTCTCATTTGGTCAATGTCAGCAGACTGAGGCTGGCTATGCAAACTTCCATAATAGTTGCTGAAGATAGTTTAAATCTCTTTGGGTTCATAAGTTATCTGATTTGTGAGTGTATCCCTTATCTTATAAATTGTCCTATTCGCCTGTTGTTTTTGCAGTCTTTTTACTAGTAATCTGTTTGCTCTAGGCCCCACCTCATGGTAGGATTGTTTTAAAAATGTTTTCATTGTATTCTTGACATCGTTTTTAAATTCACCAAGATCCCGTTTCATATCCTGTTTAAAGTCTTTTAACTCTTTAGAGAATAATGACAGACCCTCTAGCAGTGCATTTTGATTTGTTATGTTAGCTTCACCTGCCATTGCTTCTTCATCGTCGCCATTTTCTTTCTGTTCGGCGGTCTCGGTTACTGGTCTTGGTAAGCATTCGGGCTGCAGAGTTCTGAATCAGTTGTAGCTGATTTATAACTTTTTTGGGTAGACCAGAGAGCATTACAGTAGTCCAGCCTGCACGATATATAAGCATGCATTAGTCTCTGTGTCTCTCCGGAAGTCATTCTCAATTTTTTCACAATTGAGAATGACTTCCGGATGGGAGCCGAAACGTCTTGATTCTGAAAACAGTGTCCAGATGACTACGACTGAAACCTTTTCTACGATAATCAATGACGTTACACTGCTGTGCCTTGTGCGTAAATGAGCACAGTGTCACTCTTAACCCTTTGCATTGTAACCACAAGGTCGGCCTTTTTTTTTTTTGCAAAACCCATCTTTGGCTGTTTGTCCTTATTACCCTCATTGATTAGAGTGTGTAGTGCCAATTATATCCAGTGGGTGGCAATGTTGTAAAAAGATATCATTGTCTGAAAGCTGAGGAAAAAAACATAAGTGGATTGGTGGAAACTGCTCTTCAGACATATTGACTTCAAGTGACACTGAAAGTTGAGGTAAGAAAAAAATCTTCTCAGATTTCATGTTCTAGACCCCCTAACGATTATATTTTTGTTGAATGGCAGAAACGTGACGATATAATTTGTCTCTATGCTACCGGGGGAAAAGTGTTTGACCACTAGGTCGAGTTTCCCAATTACAGTAAACTGAACCTGACCTCAGCATAAACACTGCGCGAGATCGTAATGTAACTTTAATTGCCAATTTCCTTGCTAGACTGAATGGTATGTGTTTTACCTACAGATTGGCATATCTATAAAGTCCCTTACTCTTAACATAATAAGATACTGTATCAGAATCAGAATCAGAAATACTTTATTGATCCCCGTAGGGAAACTCTTTGTTACAGTAGCTCGCCTTTACATCAGTGCACACAGGAGAAAGTACTAGAAAACGATATGATACACTATAAACAGGTCAGAAATAAATTAAGTATCATGTCGGTTTAAGTATAAGATAAACTAAGTGTCGAGTACCAAGTGGGTTTACTGGTTGATGGTGAAGTACAGTATAAAATACAATGTCACTAATTATGTAATAAATAATAGTAATAAGCGGAGGTGCATGTACTGTCGAGATTAATTGAGGTATATAGTATCTGTAACAATAAATAAGAAAAACTAACAAGGGAAAACTAATATTGAGCTACTAGTATGAGCTAGTATCCATTACTTCTGCCATAGCCATCAGAGCTGAGCCTTATTGAATATCAGAATCAGAATCAGAAATACTTTATTGATCCCCGAAGGGAAACTCTTTGTTACAGCAGCTCGCCTTTACGTCAGTGCGCACAGGAGAAAGTACTAGCAAAAAATATAATACAATACACTATAAAAACAGGTCAGAAAATAAATTAAGTACCAGGTGGGTATAAGTATAAAATAAAATAAAATAAGTGTGAAGTACCAAGTGGGTTTACCGGTTGATGATGATAATACAGTATAATAATACAATGTAATACGTAGTGATGCATGTACCTTCGAGCTAAGTGTAGCTTATTGAGATTATTAAGATATTTCACAGCAGTAATGGAGGTATGAATAATATCAATAAATAGGAAAACTAAAATAGGAAAACTAAATATTGCACAGGAGTAATACACAGAATATTGCACAATTATTTCAAGTATGGCAGAGATGTAATGATCAATGTCCAGTTTAATGACTTAGGGTCATACAGACTATCACTTAGAGGGAGGAGTTAAAGAGTTTGATGGCCACAGGCAGGAATGACTTCCTGTGGCACTCTGTGGTGCATTTTGGTGGGATGAGTCTTCCGCTGAAGGTATTCCTTTGCTTGACCAGCACGTCATGGAGTGGGTGGGAGACACTGTCCAAGATGGCATGTAGTTTGGCCAGCATCCTCCTCTCTGACACCACCGCCAGAGAGTCCAGCTCCACCCCCACAATGTCACTGGCCTTTCAGTTTGTTGAGTCTGTTGGCGTCTGCTACCCTTAACCTGCTGCCCCAGCATGCAACAGCATACAGGATAGCACTGGCCACCACAGACTCATAAAACATCCTCATCATTGTCCGGCAGATGTTGAAGGACCTCAGCCTCCTCAGAAAATAGAGGTGGCTCTGGCCCTTCCTGTAAACAGCTGTGACAACAGAGTGTTCTTGGCCCAGTCCAGTTTATTGTCCAAGTGTACTCCCAGGTACTTTTAATCCTCCACAATGTCCACACTGACCCCCTGGATGGAAACCGGGGTCACTGGTGCCTTGGCCCTCCGTAGATCCACAACCAATCTTAGACTTTGTCGCATTGAGCTGCAGATGGTTCTGCTCACACCAAGAGACAAAGTTCCACACCACAGCCCTGTACTCAGACTCCTCACCACTGCTGATACATCCCACCACAGCAGAGTCATCAGAAATCTTCTGAAGGTGGCAGGACTCTGTGTGGTAGCTGAAGTCCGTGGTGTAGATGGTGAAGAGGAAGGGAGAGAGGACAGTCCCCTGAGGGGCCCCAGTGTTGCTGACCACGCTGTCCGACACACAGTGCTGCAGGTGCACGTGCTGTGTTCTGCCAGTCAGGTAGTCGACAATCCAGGACACAAGGGGGACATCCACCTGCATCGCTGCCAGCTTCTCACCCAGCAGGGCTGGCCGGATGGTGTTGAAAGCACTGGAGAAGTCAAAAAACATGATCCTCACCGTGCTTGCCGGCTTGTCCAGGTGGGTGTGGATGCGGTTAAGCAGGAAGATGATGGCATCCTCAACTCCCAGCTGGGTCTGGTAGGCGAACTGAAGGGGGTCCAGGAGGGGTCTGACCATGGGCCGCAGCTGTTCCAGCACTAGTCTCTCCAGGGTCTTCATTATGTGGGAGGTCAGTGCCACCGGTCTGTAGTCCTTGGAGCCACTGGGACGCGGCGTCTTCGGCACAGGAACGAGGCAAGATGTCTTCCACAGAACAGAGACCCTTTGAAGACTCAGGTTGAAGACATGTTGAAGGACTCCACATAGCTGGGGGGCACAGGCTTTTAGCACCCCGGGGCTAACGCCATCGGGGCCTGCAGCCTTGTTTGAGTGGAGTTTCATCAGCTGTCCTCTCACCTGGTCAGCAGTCAGGCACACAGCAGAGGTTACAGGTGGGGGAGGGGGGAGTCATTAGTGTGAAGAGGGCTGTTAGCTTTATGGGGAGGGGGGAGCAGAGTACTCAGAGGAGCTTGAGGGCCAACAGCAGCTGAGTTAGAGGGGGGAGCAGGAGCCGGTGTGTCGAATCTGTTAAAGAACAAATTAAGTTTGTTGGCCCTGTCCAAGCTGCCAGTCGGTCTAAAGCCAGTGATGCTCTTCATGCCGCTCCAGACCCCTCTAATGTTGTTCTGCTGGAGTTTCCGCTCCAACTTCCTCCTGTACTTCTCCTTGGCCTCCCTGATTTTCACCTTCACCTTTTCACCTGGATTGCCCTCACCTCCTCCCTATTACCATCAGTAAAGGCCCTCCTCTTGGCATTCAGGATGTCCTTTGTTACCCAGGGTTTGGTTTTTGGATAACAATGGAACATCTTAGTTGGGACATTGCAGTCCACACAGAAGTTAATGTACTGTAATGTAATGTAGCCAGTGATGCACTCAGTGAGCCCGTCAATGTCCTCTCCATGAGGCTCACAGAGTGCATCCCAGTTTGTCACCTCAAAACATTCCTGCAGTGTCTCATAGGTCTCCCCTGACCATCTCCTCACTGTCCTTGTGGTCGCAGGCTGCCTTTTAACCAGAGGCACATAGCAGGGTTTAAGGTAAACCAGGTTGTGGTCTGACCTACCCAGGGGGGGAGGGGGGAAGAGCTGTATGCATCCTTAACGTTAGCATACAGCAGGTCCAGTGTCCTCTCCTCTCTAGTAGGACAACTCACATACTGGGTGAAATTAGTCAGCGTTGTTGAAACACTGACATGGTTGAAGTCGCCCGAGATTAATATGAGTGCACTCGGGTGTTGAGTCTGGAGTTGTGCTATGGCGGTGTGAATGGTGTTGCACGCCGATGCCGGGTTAGCAGAGGGGGGGATGTAAACAGCCACAACAATGGCATGTGAAAATTCACATGGCAGATAATATTAGTTAGTCCCACAGCTAACAGTTCAATGTCCGGGCTACAGATACTCTGCTTGATAGTAACGTGACCAGGGTTACACCATCTGTTGTTAACTAGAACAGCAAGCCCACCGCCTTTCCGCTTACTGCTCCCGGTGTGATCCCTGTCGGCCCGTACAGTCTGAAAGCCGTCGATGGAAACGTTATGATCCGGGATATCCTGGTGTAGCCATGTCTCTGAGAAGCACATCAAACTACACTCACGGAACTCCGTCTGACTCCGGGCTAACACTGTTAGCTCGTCCATTTTATTTGCCAGTGATCTCACGTTGCCCATGACGAGAGAAGGCAGACACGGCTTAAATCTCTTATTCTTCAGTCTCTTTTGTCTGCACCCCTCTCTCTTCCCTCACCGCTTCGTTCCACTTCTGCATCCTCAGTGTGTCCTCCTCCAGATCTCAGTGGGGATATCGGTTGTCTTGGGCGCCATGCCGCTTGGCTTCAGCGCGATCAGCTGTTCCGTGGTGTAAACAATGCGGCCAAAGAGCTGATCTGCAGTGGTGCCCACCGGTGTCCACCTGGAAATGTGGGCATATCCAGCCCTCTACACACCCACATTCAACCATAAATGGCCAATCCAAAGCACCACATGAATATTAATGCATATAAATGAGAAACATTATGAAACAACACTGCCTACCCACAGATACTGTCTCCTTTGCCAATAAGCTATACCAGTTCTATAGTAGGTTTGACAAAGACACTCATGGGGACATACTCGACAATGTATGTTGCCCAGTTTGGGACTTAGTATCACACTTGGAGATAGCAGGCAGTCTTGCTAAGATAAGGCCACACAAAGCTCCAGGCCCTGATGATATCAGAAGTACAGGGCCGTGCAGAGCCCTTTAGAGGGGCAGGTGGAACAAGATTTTAAAACACCATACATCAACATAATTTGCAGCATAACCTGTTGAATTATTAGCAGTCCATATTCAAACAGAATGTAATATGGAATCTTATTGGCCCCCATCTGATAAAATAGGACAATTGCAAAGTTACTTATTAATGACATAATCTAACTTAAGTAGCTTTGAATTCTAGCTTCAGCAAAAGCTGTTTGATATTGCATCCTTTTAGAAAATTGTAGGCCTATTTTTCTCAAATATAGGGATGTCCCCTATTAAGATGGCAAAATGTGTGAACCAATTAAAAGAGAACAGAGCAACACTATGGAACGCATTTGATCACTAAGGATGTACACACACACACACACACACACACACAGTGACATTTCATACATTTTCCAGAAATCTTCTAGGCCACAAGTTTGCTCCATAGTGCTGATCCAGAATCTGTCTTTGATTATTATTTCTAGTACTATAATTACATAAATACAGTAATCAATGTCGAAATTATGTATTTTTGTTTACATTCAGTTTAACTATTTGTGTGACTATCCGCTTTGCGCAAGGCAGAATACTTATTAAATGTTTAAATTGCACAGATATAGCCTATACAAGTTAGTTAAAGTAAAACTAGTTACCTGCATCTAAAGCAGAAACAGGTTGGTAAATGCCAGTAAATAGTCAGTGGTGCACCATCAAGTAGGATGGACTAAATTAGCCGCCAGCTAGCATTAATGCTACTTGAAAGTAAAATGATACTTTCTTTAAAATGGTGGACAGAAATACAGTTAATCCATGCTCTTACTTTTTTCCCCAGCAACACAACTGTGTCGTTAGCTGGTGGCTAACGGCTGCTTGTACAGTGAAGTAACGTTACAAGCATGGCACGGCAAATAAACACAAATGAGCATGCTCACTTCGTCTTGTAAAATACACCAAACAATGTGGACATAATACCGCTGCACACCCCACTTACCGGCAGTTGAAGTTTCCCCTTTTTTAGAGTGAAATGAAATCCCAATGATTGTTTTATTTCTCAAATAATTTTGTTTAATTTCAGTTGGACTTAAACAAATGCATTTCCTACCTCCATGAAATATTTGCAATGCCTTTCTGTAATAGTTTTGAAACCTGCATTGTAGGGCTGCAACTAATGATTATTTTCATTATAGATCTGTCGACTACTTTCTCAATTAATCATTCACAAAGATCAGAAAACAGTGGAAAATGCCTCAAATTATCCAAGGGCAAGTGTATCACATTACCCTTATGCTCATCTGGTGTTCATCTGGTGCTGTGGATTATGAGATGCACACATTGCTGTACAGAACCAGCATCAGTAAAAAACTTAACGGGGTACCTTTCAGAGAAAAGACATCATACAAGAGGCACTTGCATTTTCACTGTTTTTAGACAGATTTTTGTTCTTTCTTCCTGTTGCTTTTCTTTTAGATTAATTTGCTTTGTTGAGCAATGTAAATGTGCTTGTCAGTTAAAACAACACAGGGACATTAATCCAATGGCTCCGATGGGTTTCCTCTGCATAAATAATTAGAACATTTTACTTAATTACCTGGTCAGTTTTTGCATATGTATTCTTCTTTATTATGCCAGGGTCCCCACTACCTACCTAAATTATATAAATATAAAGACAAATTGATAAAATCTGAGTCAGAGTCCGACATGATTATTTCAGACACTTGTGAAACACATTTGTTAAATTAGTTCAAACAGAAAGATGGATTAAAGAGAGTGCCTCACCATTGTCTGTCAGTGGGTTAAAAGAACCCATAAAGCAATAAATACTGACCTACAGGAAATGGTTGAAACTAAGTAGTTCCATTAGCCAAGCCAGCGGAATGACAGTTCACACTAGCTTACTGGAATGCATTTAGAGAATGCACCAAAGGGAAAGGCAAAACTGGAACATATTTATTGACATTTGCCTAATGCCATCAATACAATTTTTTGTCATAAAAAGTCCTTTTCAGAGCTAGAATCGTCAAAGACCTCCTGGTATTATATGCTATCAGTTTATTAGGTGCAATTTGTATTTATTTTATTTTATCACTCAGAGGTCACATCTACTGGGCTAGTCTTTTGGCCAGAATGGCTATTGTTGCCACACTGTCCTTAAAGGTGGGGTATGCGATTCTAATCCAATACACATCTTTTTGTCAAATTCAGTGAATAGCTTCTCATGGTCCACTAGCTGTCTATTCAGTGTGCACGCTGAAATAAAATCTGCTGTGTGTACACAGCCCTGGCTCTGTAAATGGGAAACAAACAAAATGGCTCGGACCAAGCCACACAACAATATTCCAGCCAAGATTTGTGTGTCAGGTAACTTTGCCCACGGACATTCAGCTTACTTTCTAGTTTGCCAAGATAAGCTGTTGCTGTGATGTTTGCTATAGTAGCAGGAGAGTTGTGAGTATCGCTGTCTGGAGCTGCTGTGCTGGCTCTGGGAAACTGTCTCGTCCTCTCTGGCTGTTAGCTTCGCAGCAGCAACTGTATTTTGATATAAAAATACTCAAATGTGTTTTTAACACATATTTAGTATGTAAAAAGAGATAAACAGTTAACCCAAGAGTAGAACTTGGAAATTTTAGTTTTCATTTCACTGTGTCTTTAATGCTGTGTGTTTGTCTTGTGCTTCAGATCTGGGATTTGGCTGATCCCGATGGCAATGGCTATCTGGACAAACAGGTAAGGAACAGATGACTTCTCATTCAGTGCTCTATCTTTGATGATGTGCTGAATGTACTTCACATAGAAAAGTGAAAATCACAGTGGATGCCATTACAATTTATTTGACTCTGATCAACAGAAACAATACTTATTGACAAATAATGTCAAAGTGAAATCAGATTGCTACAAGGTGATCTAATAAGATGACCCTGGTCGTAATAATGCCCCAAAATTAGCTAATGCTAGCATGTCCAGCTCAAATAAAAACAAGTGGAAAACCACTTGAGTGGCTGTGGCTTAGTGATAGAGCGGGTCGTCAACCAATCGGAAGGTCGGTGGTTCGGTCCTGGCGTCCCCCAGTCCACAGGCCCAAGTGTCCTTGGGCAAGACACTGAACCCCTAATTGCTCCCGAGGGCTGTGCCTTCAGGGTGTGAGTGATTAGTTAGTTTCTTTGAACTGATCTGCCATCAGTGTATGAATGTGTGTGAATGTGATATGTGTATATGTAGTGTGTGAAGCGCTTTGAGTGGTTGGAAGACTAGAAAGGTGCTATACAAGTACAGTCCATTTACCATTTACCACAAACATTAACTTGTGCAGACAAATATAGAGAATATTTTTCTTTTTCTTACATATAGATATTGTTCGATGTTTTTAATTTTTTTATTTTCTTGATCTCGTTTCTGAATAATAATGTATTATGTATGACAAGAGTTGTATGTCTTTGTCTACATCAGTTAACTAAGGTAGAGAATGAGAGAGTTGATGGGTAACACTGTTTTCTCTCTCAGGGGTTTTACGTAGCTCTGCGGCTGGTGGCCTGTGCTCAGAGTGGTCAGGAAGTCAGTCTGTCCAGCCTCAACCTCTCAGTCCCTCCCCCCAAGTTTGTGAGTGTGACTTCATTCCATGTATTCTTTGTATAAAAACAAACTGCAACAGTTTTTTTTTTCAGAATATTGACAATTATATGGAATTAATAATCAAAACTGCAGACATTTTTACAATTCATTATATTCATTATACTCATCATTCATTATGTAAATAAACCAACTGTCATTTTCATGTTCATGTTCATTTTATTATGTTATTAAACTTTGTATCAAAAGCTCAGCATGAGAGAAGAAGATGTGTGAATCCAGGGAATGGATCATGTGACAGTGCAGACAGCCATCTTTGTTTGTCTGATTTCAGAAGGACACAAGCAGTCCGTCTCTAAGCAGCACAGCATCTGCCTCCAGCGAATTACACTGGGCTGTCAGGGTGTGTTTAAACACACAGACACACACAAACACACACACACACACAGTAGATATGTAGATATATAAAGCAGTCATTATAGAAGAAAAAG